>JAMKCH010033044.1:0-15792 GCA_023653785.1 Ophioderma brevispina
TTGCTCCCATTGATCGCCATTTTTTCAATTGCAACCATTCATAATGCCAATCTTCCGTTTTTAATCGGAAATCCGATTTTTTACATTTCTGATTAAATCCGATTTTTTCCTTATTTTTCGATTTTTTTACTTTTTTCCGATTTTTTATTGTTTAATCGGAGATTGAGATTTTTAACGGATTTCTTGTTTATCATAATCTGAATGCTCTTCAGACTCGATGCACTCAAAAGTACAATTCGAACATCGATATTAAATAGGTTTGCGTACATCGCGATTTTGTATAATAGACTACATAAATGCAAAGCAGGTCACCCCCTGCTGGCATGTCAGCTTGCTCATCGGAAAAATACCGACGAAGCGACAAATGACGTGCAAATTGAATTTACAAAGCCTTAGGAAAACAATTTAAATTAAAAAAAGACCATCGAGAGTAAGGAACAATTTCAATAGCGTTTCCTCAAGATAAAGGCGATTAACTTTGCAGTTTATATAGGAAAGAACAACTTCATTGGGTAGGTTGTAAACAGTTACAGTGTTTAAGTGACGGCAAGTCGTCACACTTTTTGATCATTGCTGTCAATTTGAACGGGCTGATTTCATGTTTGCAACGCATAGTATCTATACTTGACCCAAGGAATGAACTGCAAAGGAAGCCCCAAAGCGTGTCTTGTACAATACTCATTATGTTTACTTTGGCCTTTTAATAATACCTAAAGTTGAATTTCTGATCAAACAATGCATGACTAGTATTGAGATATTTGGAGTCCCAGAACTAAGTCTTAGCCCCATTCTTTCTTCACATTTACGTTATTTTACTCTTACTCAACTCTTTTTGGAATGATATTTTTAATTCTCAGAATGGTCTTTCCTGTAACTCGCTAAATTGTGCAGAAACCTCTGCTTTCGAGGGGGCTTTCGCCCCCTCGACCCCACCGGGGCGTTGCCCCTCGACCCCACCAGGGCCCCTTAAGCGGGCCCCTGACCCCCGACCGTGAGGGGCGATACTCCGGTCGCTTTGCTCCTTCCGTCGCAATTTCAGATTTTTTTCCCCAACTCCAATTGCCATCCTCTGAACAACATTAGTTGTTTAAATTTTTGGCAAAAAAAGGCTGATTACTGATGGAAAGATCTTTCTTTTAGCATTTCCAATAACCTTTCAATTTTTCCCTTTCAACAACTGGGAGCATTCTAAACCATGGTTTTAAGCTCCACACTTTTTCCTGTAGTAACCAACTAGGATTGTGGAAATCTGCTGTTACCTGGCCTCACTACCAAAAGTTAATTGACTAATGTTCAGTGTAGTTTGCAGTCATGTCTAGTCTTGGATACCACCTTGTCCCAATCCCAGCTTAATCTGATAATTATCAAAGCTCAGTGGGCCGTTACTAAAGACACAACTTTTTCAATGTTTGAGTTTCATTCAGAGGGTGGCATTGACCAATATCCCCCAATGCACCAGGTTTGGGAAATTTCAGCTCAATAACGGTCGTGTGATTCAATAAAAATCCTTTCCTTAACACAGAAAACCATGACTTTACACTTCATTTAGGCACAAGCATTAGTACTTATGGGCTTTTTTGCATGATCATGAAATGTGTTGTGGTTTTATTAAAGTCCCGGAAAGAAGATGATAAAACCCTACTTCACATCCTTTGTGGGACATTCCATTCCAAATAAACAGGGCAGAAAAAAGAAACACTACCTAGTGAATAAGTAGTCGAACACTATTGATTTTCAGTACAGTGTCATGAATAGATTAACAACCCCAGTCACTTGAATGTTATTACTCTCTGAAAACATTACAATGTACCACAAATGATGTCATCCACCAACCCAAAGAGTGAATGCTTTCTAGTCCCTACTTTGTAGACTTGACACAAAAACAACATCAATTCGATTTGCATTCCGGGGACCTTTAAAACAACTTGAATACTTTTTACTGTAAGTACTGACATGTGTTTTGTACAGTCCAATGTAGGGCATATTGCAATGCATGATGGGATTTGTTCAAACACCATCTGGGTTTTTACTTACCTCTTTATTTTGCACACAATAGGTACGGCATCTCCGTTTTCCCAGATTTTTAAAAACTGCGCCTTTGCTGATTAATTTTTACAAAATTTCAGTCTTTTCGTGATATTAGATCACTGCCTTAACATGTGCGGATGCAAAGTATGTACCAAAGGGTTGTCTATTTCTTTCTGGGTACACACACATGAAGGGTTGGAATGCAATCATGCAAATCTCTGCGTTTGCAACTACCTTTTATTAAGAATAGAAAAATGCCAAATCAGTTGAACTCATCTTTAAACACTAATTTGCCATCAAAGCAAGCTAAAAGAGCGGGTGTTTTCAATAAAGAGTCTATTTTGGTCAGAGAGTAACTATCACAGTGGTTCGTTGTACTTGATTTCAGGAGTTACTTCCTGATATGGAAAATGGAGGTGCTCATTCTTCTGTATCCACAAACTTCATGTTGACTATTTAAAAATGAGACCAGTAGCTTGTACCTTGAGTAGATTTATAAGCAGTTTGTCATTATGACATGCTAGTATTTCTAGGCCATTTTTGTAACTCTTGGCATTTGGTTGATATTTTTATATGAAATTGATGTTGATATTTACTCCAGTATATTCCTGGTATCATTTCCAAGGTAGTATTTTGTATAGTATGTACGCAGATTTTCCAACACTTAACATGCAGAAATTGTCATTTGGTTTTAGTGCAATTTGTGTACATTTCAGCATTTATATATCAAGCACTTTTAACAACTTTATCAAAATTGCCATAAGGTTCACTATTATTGAATTGATATTAAAACTGGTCTATCACTGTCATTTTAATCCAAGATCTAAATATGTTGTTCCTGAATAAATTAATGAATATGTTATGGATCAAAAGTTCAAAAAGGGAGAAAAATCGGCAATTGACATGCTGAATAATTTACTATATATAGTTAGGCATTTGTGAAGTAATTGCTTCTCAAAAATTGCAAGTTTATGATATAGTTTGAGTAATAATTTCTTGGCCAAGTTACTAGGTATGTCAAAATGGCGCACCATTGGGATGCACATTGACGCGGTTCATTCGACAAACAACGCGCGTGTGCCATGGCCAAGAAATTATTACTCAAACTATAGTACTCATTGATTTGAAACTACTTGGTACTTTAGGTTGGTAAACATGAGTAGAAAATAATCTTTCCCTAGAGACATCCAAATTGGAAGGCTGAGCTTTCGACACTAGTGAATGCCTTCATCAGAGCAAACTCATGTACTGAAAATAGTACTCATTTGCTGGGGTGCCTAGGTAGTCCAGAGTAATATACCACTGTATAGGTATACCGTGTGCACCTAAACTGCATTTTGTGGCTGGCAATACTACCTTTGTGGCTACATGTACTCAGAAGATACCTTAGAGGTGATCAAATGAATAATCTGGTTGTAAGACTAAACACTGTATTTGCTTGCACTACAATTTAAAGCCTTTTGTAATAATTCAAGGAAGATTCTCCAAAAGGAAGAAAATAAGTGCTTAGTTCAACATTTTGGCCATTTTTGAGAAAAATATGCATTTTAGATTATTATCAGTATTTCCATAATGTAGATAGCCATAGATAATGTTGGTGATACTCAGAACATTTTGCATTAATAGTCTTGACTATTAGGTTCCTGGTACTGTATGGATCATTTTGAGGCCATACAAACTCTTATTTTGGCCCAAAATGTAGTAGGCTATGGTACATGATACAATGTTGGCCTTTTAATTTAATATTCATGCTCTAGACCTGGGGATTACTTATTTCCTTCACTAAAATTAAAACAATATTATTTTAACCAGGAAAAGATTTGTCCCCACTTGAAAGGGGTGCACATTATTGTGTTTCATTAACTTTGACCATATGATTAATAATTTTTTTCGAAATGAAATTGTAAAGGAATAAAATTCATGATAGAAAAGCCCTTTGCAAGGGCTGACCTAATTTGTGCATAACCTAAATTTGCAAGTTATTGTCTTTAAAACCCTTTTTCTATTCAATTTACCAAGAAAGGCAATGGTATTCAGCGACCTACATTTTTAAAAAGCTTTAAAACTCATGAGCGAGCTGAGTATGTTGCCCTTTACGTTATGAACAGATGCTAGAGCTCGATACGGGGAAGTGATAACACGTGATATAGCTTGAAATGTTTTCAAAGGTGTGGGCAATAACAACGGACTTGCATACCCTGATGAGAAAAAGATCCGAAGTGTTTTTAGGTTGATTGTTGAATATCAATAGCTCCTTTGTTCACTTGAGTTTATGCGTACATTGGTCACTGATATTCTGGAAGTAAATTGAGTTGACATTTTGATTTGTTTTTCTAAATAATGTTCCCTTTTTTCATTTGGGGTAAAGCTTTTCATGGTTTACATAATATTTCTCAAATTTAGTTGAATAGATAAGTAATCCTCAGTGCTGTAGCACCGAAGATGGTTAAACGCGCCACACATATAACGGCCTATAGTAGCTCTTGAATGTATGGCTGTGTTGAGAAACTTCAAATTCTGAAAGTGCTCTATATTACACTTGGTCATGTTACTCTAATTTAATCAAGAATAATGATTTACTATTGTAATCATTCTAGGTTTAATAAGACGTTTCGTGTAAGCGTATAGAGATCTATTGTCAAAGGAGTGTCCTTTAGAAAAAATACTACATGTTTAATCTTGGATGTTTTCTATTTTCGTACAACAAAGCATTATTTAATTGAAATGTTTTTATATATATTTGGGTTTCTGCAATATGGCAGTCATATACTATCAAATATACAAGATATACATGTATTTTATTTGATATACATGTTTATAATATTTGATGTATCGTACTCTATAGGATACAGGTTGACCCAGTAGAAATGCATCACTTAATATATACAGTGTGAGTCAAAAAAAAACCCCTAATTCAGAATAAAAAATAATTAAAATAGTTAGAATGTTTTGCTCAAATGTTTGCTATGGTTATAAAGAAGGGATAAACAGGCTTTCCGAAACCGTTTATATTGTGTCTTTGGACTTTGGAGAAGAAGTAGAGATTTGCTTGAGGAGGACTTCAAAATCCTGTTTGGCCGATTTTGAGCCAAAAAAGATGCATCGCTTACATAAGGAACTGGTCTATCAGCAAGGGATTTGAGTACAAACAATTTAACACCAAATTATTGTGAACAATAGAAGGTGGAGAGTAATTTTTTTTGAAGGATTATAAAAATAATATCCAGAGATTACAAAAGAAATGCTTAGTAAAATGTTCAATTTCCTAAATAGAAATTCAAATAGCCCGGTGTAAGACAAAGTTTACTTGGTTCAGTAAGATTTCATGGTTTTAACATACAACGAAACTTGGAGCAAAAGTGAACCATAGAAGTTTTGTATTCCGCTTGAAAACAGGCAGTGCGATATGAAATTTAAGGTTTAATTAATTAATTCCAATTTATTTACAGACTACAGCTTTAGTTCTTCTTGAAACTTATGGACCCCTGATATACTGATTTTGTGGCAAAATTATTACCTTAGAGAATGTAAAACACAAATCTCTGAGTCTCTGAGTCAGTTCATCATTATGTTCATGAATGAGATATGATATGGAGTGATTTTTCAATAACTGACTCCTTATGATTGAACACTGGAATTTACTTTTTTGAAGATATTTTATTTATAATTATGCTACAAAATGACATTTTATTCAACGATATGTTTTGTGTCGAGAAAAAATCGATACAATCTGAAATTACATGTGTGAATTGTCTTGCTATAATGTGTTATTGTACACGTCGGTGTCCCAGTCTTCTCCGCATGTATGGCTAAAATCGGCCAAATGGGGCAATTTTAGGTCTCTCCGCAAAATTGACATAGTTTCTGAACCCAAGCCCGACAGACCCAATAAAAATCTTTCTGAATCTGGTTTTCTCTGTAACAACCAAAGCAAACATTGAAGCAAAAATAATGTTTAACCTTTGAAGAAAAAATCTTCCTGAATGTAGGTTTTTATGACTCACACTGTTCATGTATTTATTTGTCAAATAAAAAAATAAAATTTTAATTATATAGTCAATATTTGAGATAACTTAAAGGCTGACTCAGAGATTTGGAAATATATATTTTTTGTGTATTCATCAAAAATAGTCAACTGAAACTACAGATAGTTACCCAAAATGCTCATTTCCAAAGTTTGAGATGAATCCGATTTTTCATTTTGGATGCATAAACCTTTATGTTACAGTATAACATGCCATAGGATACTGTGTATAACAAAAATTCCGGATCCGGAATTTTAAAACAAAGTTGTGATTTTCTATATGAAGGACTTTGATTTGAGCTTAATATTTCACACAGTAATTAATATGTGGACATGCATTATGTACATGCAAAAATCATGATTTGTTTGAAAATTGAGGGCACCCTCATTGCGAAATCCTGAGTCAGAATTAATTGCCGTAAAGTTTAAATGTTTTCTTCCCTGAAATGAACTTCAGGGTGCAAACAAACTCATGTTTTAAACAATTGTAATGTCTCTGTAAGGCTTCCAAATATTAAAGATTTGAAATGTATGGATAACTAATTGGACATTTTTGTGGAGTAATGATTCTAAATGCTGTAGACAAGAACAGAAAGGCAAATTATGTAACAATAATATAAGTGATGCATTTTGGGTCGTGCACCCTAAATATATTTTGTAATGTTTACAAATCTTGTGCCTTATTAACATATTGAGTTAATTTCACACATTAATGCTGACACATAATGTTGATTGTAGATTATCGGTGGGGTATCTAAATGGAGTTGTAGGATTATGCATTCTTTTTTGAATATGTTGTCTAATTGTATATAATACAAGAATTTTGAATTTCTACAGCAGCAATTTGTTATATATAATTCATGTGCTGTGGTTTCTTGTGTTAATGAGGTAAACTAATTTAACACAAACACAAATCAAAAGAATAATGTAAAGTAGAAGTAAAGGTACTCGGCCAGTGTGCCCATCTCTTTCATATGAAAAATAGACTACAACTGGTATTGTTTCGTTTTGCTTCACTCCTCACACATAGCTATACTTCCATTACCACCAAATAGGCGGGCCACATAACACTAACAGTGAGAACTGATATGGAATAAGGTAGTTGCAAGCAGGGCTAGAATTTCGGGCGATAAATCGATTCTCACAAATTGAATCAATCAATTAATGCTGATTCTCATAAACTTTAGAAATTAACAGAGTAGGGAATTAGTTGATTCCCACAAAATTTGTTTTGGGGAATCAAGACTGATTTTTGCACACAGCGACAAAATATACCCCTTTCAAGACAATGCAAGAGATGCAGTGTGTTATTATGCATGGCACGCACGATTCTGTGCAAAATGCTTCAGTACATTTGATAACAACCAAATAATTCCCGCCTATTTGGTGGTAATCAAAGTATAGTTTGGGTAAAGTGCTTTGTCCAGGACAAAATACATTCTAATCACAAATGGCATTACTGTAACCACTGTCCTGAAGAATATATATTACCATACACCCTGGTGTGTTGGTTCTAACTATGTTATCCAGAAATGTATTGAGTGAATCACTGTCAATGGTAGATATATAAATTTGTACTCACAATGTTATTACATTCACTGGTAGAAATTGATAATGTTATTAAGCCAATGTAGGGTTTTTGGGGGCCAGAAATTTGAAACTTGGAAGTGAAGGAACCTGGAAGCATTGGTTGGCTGGTATTCCCAAAGGGAGTCTAATTTTAAACCTGGGTTTTAACCAATGTTAGGCCTTCATGAATGGGCCATTTGGGTCGCCTGCCCTAAGGCAGGAAGACAAATAGGGATCACTTTGTCCGCTGTTGTTGTCTGTTGTTGTTGTTGATGTATGTTGTCTGTTGTGAAAAAGGGTTAACATTTGCCTGTAATATCCTCATACTTTGATGGATTTAAACCCAAACTTGGGTCACAGGTGCAACATGGCATCCCCCACTTGTTGATGAGGTCAAAGGTCATGTGAGGTCAAGTTGTAAGATAGGCTGAAAATGTAAAATTGACCTCATTTGAAAATTTGAGTTTCAATATGAACCAAACTTGAATCATAGTGCAGCATGGGATCACTCATTGTCGTGGTCAAAGTTCCATATCACGGTCAAAGTCATGTAGGCTATCAATCATTCACTAACCACGACTGTAGGGCGCCACAATCAGTCCAAGGACCGTGTATTTTTTTTCTTTCAACATACTCTGAAGGACTAACCCTGGTTTAAACCCAGGTCTAAAGTTAGATGACTCTCTTTGGAATAACCAGCCTCAATGTTTTGCATAGTTTATTCATCATGCATTTAGCCTGCCACTTGCTCTTACTAACAACGACTACAAACGGCCGGATTCTACTCACAGTGTGCCTATACGGCCGCTGACACCATGTCCTCCGCGGCAGCTACTGCACATTACACACAGGGCTAATTGCGAGGCGTAGCTTGCAAATAGGGCTTAAAGTACACATTATTAGTATACAGTAATGTGGCTACTTTGCTTTAAACCTCCCTACCCCATGGCTACCCTGTAGTTGCCCCACTAGGTGGAGAGAAGGTGGATGTTGAGTAGACAGTAACGGAGTTAGACGCAGCTACCACGTAGATACCGTGATTACCACGACGCCATTTGAGAGTGGATGAAAATTCATGAAATGAGGGCGCTCTACACTTGGGCTCCGTTTAGCATTTTGGAACGTTTTTTAGGAAAATCATTACGAAATTTAAATCGGGCATCATCAAAAACCCCCATATTCCGGCACATGTAATAAAAAATTCCCCAAATATATGCCAAAAACTCAAAAAAAACAAAATTGGACCATGAGAAATACCGCGCACGCTGAGAGCCGGGTAACAACCCAGCATACGCCACAACGGTGCAGACAGCCGCTGTGGTACACTATCCGTCTATCGGCAAAAATACACAGAATCCTGGCCGGAGAGTGGTACGTCTGGGGTAGGTAATCCATGTCTACCGGTAGTAGCGTGTGTAACTACCATGAAGAAATTGGCCGTTGTAGTTGAGATGATGATTAATGTAAATGTTACTTGACCAGTGCCTTGGTAACTTGCAATTACAACATTTGTTTTGTCCATTTGATTAATGCTGTAACTGTCATTAATGAGATAGCCGTCCTCATTGCCACAGGCATTAGCTATAATGCATGATTTCAAAGGGCTGGCATGGGATTGGTTAAGTCTTTCTCTTGACTAGGCAGTGAGCTTTGTGGACAACTTTAAGAACACTATACTCCATGAAGCACGAATGGTACAATGTAGAGGTGATGTCATCGCATTAACCAGGAACAATATTGAATTATATCTCCTAGCTGTTAATCACAGCCAATTCTTTACCATATAAAGGCAGCACATGTGACATGTACAATGGACGTACCCAGATCATTGGAGCGGGGGGCGTGGCGAAGAGTTAAAAATTGGTGTGTATCAAAAGAAGACATACATTCATTCTCAGATTCTCTTGGGCTAGAGTATGTAATCCCTGACTACCCAAGTAGGATAAAAGAATTATGAGAACCAGTATAACATGTTGGTTGCTAACACGCAATAAGTTAACTCTACTTCAATTGGTGCCCTGAGTTACTACCTCAGTACGCCACTGCTGTGGATAGAAGTGTTGTGTAAAGTTGGTGGTGTTACTCATCTTGAAAAAAATTAGTTGGAACACTGTCGCCGGCAAGAATTGCAGGAGCAACAATTAACAGTCCTTAATTCTGTCTGACCGTATGCCCGTGTGGCCGTGTTTTCAAAGGTTAAAGTTTTGAATAAGGTTCTCGTTCGAGAAGTAAGTACAATTGTAACAGAAATTGGGTCATAGATGGCCCTTGGGAATGGCCAGCTGATGATGAGATCAAGGGTCACGTACAAAGGTTCATATGAGGTCAGGTATAAAATGGGCTGAAAATAACATAAAATTGAATTCATTGGAAAGTTCCAATAGCTTACAGAACTTGGTTTCATATATGTCCCTGCAACTCATATGATAATGAGGTCAAGGATCACATGCCAAGGCAAAGGTCATGTGAGTCAAGTTGTAAAATAGGCTGAAACATCAAATGTTTAAGCCTTCTCATGTTGAGAGTAAAAATCAGTCATTTTTCTTTTGCCGGGGGGGGGGGGGGCGGCAACTGGGGGACAAGAAAAAAATTAGGGTAAAATGCCCCCTTCCTCGCTGGTGCTGCCACTGGTTGGGGTTGGGAGAATTGGCAAGACTGCTGATGCAATACAACATGAACATTGGTGGGGAGCGGGGAACAGTTTTCCAAAAAAATTAATTAAAGTGTTTCCAGCATTTTTTCCCAAGATTGTAGAGGTGTATGAAGATTATGAGTTGGGTACCTTTGGTGATGATGTTTCATAAGCTTATACCCAACAAAAAAATCTTGCCATTGTAAATATTAAGTCATTTTCTATTATTATGTATTCAATTTGGGCAGTTTTCTTCATTCTGTATGCCCTCGAAAGTTTTTACCATGATATGTTGATGGTGCAGTGAATTGTTGCAGTTAAGAAAGTTTTTGGCCATATGAGAGTGATCTTGCAAAGGTGTAGCTCCAATTTAAGGTGAAAGGAGATTTCAAATAACAGGTGTCCCTAAAAATGTGAAAATTGATTTTGTACTGGTGTAAAGATTTTTATCAAAAAATATCACCGTCTGGAAGATTAAGCTGAGATCGGTTTCTTTGGTACAAAAAAATTCTTATTTCGTCGGAGCAAAATCAAAGGTAGGGAATCTCTTTTTGTGTCTAATGAAATCACCACATATTACAGAAAATATGGAGGCTTGAAATCTCTCGGTCCACCTTTAAGTGTGGCAAATTTCTGAGACGTACCGAATCTTGGAAATGGCATTTTTTTGAAAATATTTATCAAACGGTGCTTTCTCTCACAACGACAGTGGTTTAAAATCCCACAAATGTGTGAAAAACATTATGCAGATCGCATAATCCAAACCATTAACTCTCATTTGCATTAACAACTGGGGTCACATTCAAAATCTGGGCGCATTGTAGGAAAAAAACAGCGTCTGAATTCTAAGGAATGGGGATTTACAGGAAATTTCATGGAATGTAAATCACACCAGGGAAGCATTTTATCGTGATGAAATAAATGTTGGGGCTGGTGTATTGAAAGTTATGTTCAGTTGAAATCTTTCCTCATAGGATGTGTGAAGAGTATGAAGATGAATATTTGTTATATTAGTTTGAAATAGTTGTGGACTGTCGAAGATTTTTAGCTAACACAACTGAAATTGTGTTCGGGCGTTCTTTAAGTACGTTTTGTGTAATACTTATTTGAGTTATGAAAGACAAAACGCAACTAAACAGAGCAGTTGGGAAAGAATAATGGCTCTTCACCCCAAACAATCACCAGTGCATTTTGTATCCAAAGAACAAACTAAACATGCAGTATAGAGTAGGCATAAAACAGAGGTGTGTGAAGAGAAAATGCAATTTTTTATGCACTGTATCTTTTACTTCATCATCATTTAGCAAGTTAATAATCGTGAACAATGAAGTCGTTCTTGTGATAATTTTGATATATATAATACTCTACCACATGAGGTAATTATGTCAAAATTATTTAAATGTAAATATTTTTTTTAAAGTAAGCAAATAATGGACTGAAAATAAAAATGTTCTACAAGGTTTGTTCTTGATTTGAATAGCATTCTCCATTTTGCTTACTTTTCAGTGCCATTTGAAGCAGTTTTTGCTTACCATATATTGAGTGGAGTGCATGAAAATGTGGTCATACTAGAGGGCGAGGTGGCCGAGCGGTCCAAGGCGTTGAACCGTCTGCAGGGTATAAGATCGACCGAGCGGCTCGGAAATTGCATAATTCACGCAGCATTAATGTAGTGTGAAATATGGAATTTCTCCTCGCTCAACACCACATTGCGTAGAATGTGCAGGAATATGCAGTAGGGGCCGGCGGCCTCATGGGGATTCGGGAGAGCGTGTTAAAGCTGTTGGGCACGTGTGTTCAGTGGCGTCAATCGTGTCACGTAAAAGTTGCAGACCTAATATCGAAAAGAGTAGGGGATCATCCCGTGTCTGTTACCTGCACTCATTAATCTGAAACGGAGTCCTCTAGTGGTGATGCGGGAACCCGCTTTACTGAGGTTAAATTGATTCCAGATCCATACAATGGGTCCCCATGTATAGCAACCAAGAGGGTCATAATGTATAGATAACATACCGGAACAACCTTCCTGTTTTTATAGGAATCATCCGATTGAACTTTCTAATTGCAAAAAAATAGGGATTATCCCTATTTCGGCAATTTCAAACCAATCTTGAAATAATGTCAGAAAAGTCCTGAAATATTTCTGGAGACTCTACCCCTGGTACTCCACTCGAGGATTAAAATGGATCACAAATAGACGTCACCCTTAAGGGCTTTTGTGATGAGGTGTTCACGGTCACATGAATTCTTATTTTGGGTTCTAAATTGGCAGGTATGAGATAAGTGCAATGATTGCTATTCACCCAATCTACACATTGCTTAGTTAACCAATAGGAATAAAGATTTTGGAATGTTTTACTGTCATTTTGTACAAAAGCAACATGCTTTCATTAACAACCAGGGTTCAATAATGTATTTTGGCCATGTGTTTTTTTTAAAACAAACCATTGCTAAGGTAGCCAATAGGAAATAGAGTTGTGTGTGGACAGTTTGGCAGTATGTTTCTTTTCAAAGCCCTATGTGTTGAAAGTCATTTATTATGACAAAAACCGGATAAAAACAAATATAGATATGTATGCAGTTGACAATGATTTTTGATTAGTATTTTACTATTCAACATCCTTCGTGAATTTTATGGAATTTAATTGTGGCCCAACACATTTTCTCAAAAATCTTAGTGATATGGACAGCCCATGTCATTTACGAGGTTTTGTGTACTTTCCACGTTATGTCCCGCCACTGTCCGCCCCCGCCCGTTCCCTTATCCATTTATTAGTTTTGTGATCTTTTGTATGTATCGTTAAGCATACTTCCATATTGTTTGTTGAGGTGTCGCTATTCTCCCTTTCCACCGCCTCTTATTGTTAGCGCCCTCCACCATTTTTTGTTTTCTGCACCTGACATATGTTCAT
The DNA here is from genome assembly GCA_023653785.1 of Ophioderma brevispina. Lineage (NCBI taxonomy): Eukaryota > Metazoa > Echinodermata > Ophiuroidea > Amphilepidida > Ophiodermatidae > Ophioderma > Ophioderma brevispina. The sequence continues at coordinate 13,166 of JAMKCH010033044.1, forward strand.
AGAGATAGGTGAAGACACCACTGCATTGTCAGTATTTCAATTTCAGTTTTTAAGCACAATGGTAGGTTACCCTTCATGATGTGGGCTGTATCTGCCAAATGCTTGACACCCTGCTTTAATCCTTCTCATTATTTCATTATCTTGATTCTTTTCGGTGAGAGTGAACCGTTGTCCCAGGTAGATGTATTCAGATACATGTTCCAAATCTGTTCCATTAAAGGTCCATGGCCCGATCGCTAATAGCCTCGTCCCCAGAAGCCCCAGATTTTACCGGAAGTGGTCAACATTTTGGTATCAGAAGAAAGCTGTTTTTCTCATTTATCTTGTGAAATCTTAGAGCCAAATGATGTTTGGTTTGGAAGTTATGAGCGAAAATTTGACCCAATTTGGTCGACCAATATTAATTTTACAGAGTACTTTATGGGGCTTACAAAATCACGTTTTAGCTCTCGCATCAAAACGGCTTGAAATATCGGCGTGAAACTTTATAGATGGGGTTATGGAGTGAAGGCCAACCTATCAAGATGAAAACTTCATATCCTTAAATCGGACCATCCCCCTTTAATGATGATTTGTTTGTGTGTAACTGATTGGTCTGCCATTACTTTGGTCTTCTTCATATTCATTTTCAGTCCTCTTTTCCTGCTTGCTATGTCCAAGTCCTGTAGCATGCTCTCCATTTCACTGAAGTTGTTAGCTATGATGACTATATCATCTGCAAAACGGAGGTGGTTGAACTTCTCCCCATTCACATTGATACCTTTATTTTCCCAATTGATGTCTTTGAAGATGAGTTCTAAGCATGCTGTAAAGAGCTTTGGAGACATGGTATCTCCTTGACTCACTCCTTTCCTTATTTGTATTTTGTTGCTTTCTTTGTGTAACTTAACAGTAGTTGTGCTGCCAGTGTATATGTCTTTGATTACTTTAATATAGTTAGGGTTGATGTTTTGCTCTTTCAGTGCCTTGAGAACTGTCCAGGTTTCAACGGAATCAAAAGCTTTCTCATAATCCACAAAAGCAACGCATACAGGTATATTGAGCTCTTGACATTTTTCCTTTAGTTGGTTGAGGGTGTGAATGTGGTCTATTGTTGAGAAGTTTCTTCTGAATCCCGCTTGCTCCCTTGTTTGATTGTTGCATTTACTTATCAGTTGTCAAAATTGTGTTACCAGTGCTTAAAATTGTTTTTTTTTTTTTTAAATAAGAGACAATTTGCATAGAGTCAAAATGCTATAAAAGGAGTGTGTTACTCTGACTAGAAGACGTAATGTCTTTTCTTCACCTCTTCGTCCCTGAAGCAGGGAATATGTGTTTGTCTCTATGGGTCATGGTTAGGGGAAGAATTTAATGATTAGTCAGCTTAGATGATTGGAACCAATGTTAAATTTTATGGAATAATTGGGATCAAAGGCACTACCAGTAATTTGCTAGCTATATCGGAAAATCGAAAAAATCATCAATCAGATTTTTGCGCGTTTGTAACAAGTATAGGTATTCTAACATACTCTACAAATGGTAAGACCAAAAGCAACCTAAGGACAAAATCGGACATTTAGTCATTACTGTCCGTACGGACACCTATTAGTACACGTAATTAAATGGAGATTCATATCTTTGACAACTACTGTGTTCTGCCTTTTCTGTCATTTCCCAGTTGGAAAAAATAACTAAAAGAATTCTACTGACTTATCCCTAACATTTAAGCTATTCCTGTAAATTTTTGACTCTTAAAAATAATAATAAAGGTTTATTTAATCTCAAATCGTGGCCTATAGGCCAAATTACTAGAGACTTTACAACTTAATAATTACTAGACAGAAACAATGTAACTTGGAGGCGGCAGCTTAAACAGCGCCATATTGCAACATTCAAACACATTATACGAAACACACACCGGATGGGAAGTGCAAGCTTTCATGGTTCATTGCCCATGGAGAGAGTGGTATTCAGGTTTTAATCAAAATTAAATCCCAAATTAAGTTCCCGAATTAAATCCAGCAAGTGGTCCCACTGAGATTCGAACCGAGGCTCCTTTGCTCCAGAGGTAAGCTTGCTAACCGCTATACCACGCCACTTTCTCTTTCGAGCAGATCACTGATAGTGTCTTTAAGTGTGGCAAGGAGGGGGAACAATTCAGATTTTCACCTCAAGTGAATAAGCTGAAAACTTTTTTTTCGTATTATTTTTTTCAGTCCAAATTGAACTCCAATGTATAAATCTTTCATAATATATTTAAGAGATTTAATTAGAATAGGAAAGTCAAGGAATTATCTGAAACCTGACAAACAAGGGCCAAAGTTGACTTCAAAATGATACAAAACGACCCATCTGCAATCAAAATCGTTTCACTGAAATGTTATGACTTCTCCCTGTGTAAGCAAACCAGCCTTATTGCTATCACTACAAGAGTGATTAGATGATAGTGTTAAGTTTTTAGCATTTTTGAACGGAAAGCTGTAAATGAAACTGTTTAGTTTCGTATATATATATATAATATATATATATATATAGTAGCCAAGATGCGACGTAACGAACATGTTTGGAAATAGAAGGAGGAATCTCCAAGAGATACAAAGCTGCAGATAAATTGTATATATTGGAACGAAGTACAGCTTAACTACTTC
>JAMKCH010033045.1:0-30158 GCA_023653785.1 Ophioderma brevispina
AACGCCAGCTATATGCCGTCATCTGACAATACTGCATGATGAAAAAAAAAATATCAGATATATGAATTCCCTAATTACAAAGACATAGTCATACTTTTGATTGACACTAATCAATAATTTTGAATGATTACTACTACATAACATATATGCCAACAGTAGGAGTGTAAAGCTCTACAAACAAGGGTCACATTGACCGCCATCTTAAATTTTACGCATATTAGCAGAACAGAAATGGCAACTGAGTATCTAATGGTCCAAAGCAAGATATTCTAACTTAATCGCCCCAAACAGCGGCTCAGAAGACCTTACCAAGTACCTTTTCGCCTACAAAATTGTTTTCCGTTGGACCGGAAACTCATAGCCATTAACACGTAATCATAGTTCCGCACAACAAACGCCCCTTGTACATATCGAGAGCTGCGCTTAAGTCTAGTGGCCTTGACATTCTAATGTATAGTTGTGAAAGATTCTCGATGCTATGCGCTTCTCTGTGTAAACAGTACTTTTCAATATTTCTTCATCATCTTCAGAATTTCTTGAACCAGCCAGAAAGCTGGTATCAAGTGTAGGGCATTTAGAGCGTAAGATTGAGCGAACAGGAATTGAGGGTAGGCCCCTACGTCCGCAGCGGCATGATTAAAACACGAGCGTTAATATGAGACTTTTACAGACTACGTTCAAACGGGTATCTGTCTCTGTTTACAAAATTCCACTCGTACTTTCGCAATACTTTCGCAACATGATTCCCTACTTCTAAAGATAAAGTCTAGTAATTAACGTTTCAGGGAAGAAGCAGCATTTTTATTCTTTGTATAAACGTTTGTTGGTCATTTGGGATATTTACCAAGAATAGGCGGCAACTTGGGCAGGTAACGGGTGTAACTTGAAGTCAGGATTGAAGTTGAGAATGAGTGAGTGGAGCTAGGCAAGATGTATGATTGTCGGGATGCTAGGAACGGGGATAGGAATATCGGACTGCATAATGCATGTTTATTTTCTTTTTGACTGACAATTTTCAATTCAGTGGCAGTGCTTAACCATTGGAGTTTGTGTGTACCGGTTTTCGTGACCGTGTACTCTAGCTTATAGCTGTCTGGTTGACTCCCAATGGACCGATGTTACCTCCCGGCGCATAAGAAACCCTGGTCCAAAACAAGTATTTTTTTATTTAAAGTATTTACGTTTTTCTCTTTTTAAAGCCGTTCCAAACCTCGAGATTTGGAACAGTTAAAGTATATAAAGTAGAAATAAGTATGGGGAAAGTACAATTTAAAGTTATGCAGAAAATCTGGCGGAAAAAGTACACATTAAGTACCTTTTACGGTGAAAGGACCAAATAAAGTATGGTGAATAGTACAATTAAAGTATGACATAAAGTATAATGAATTGTAGAACAAAATTAATAAATAAAGCATAGGTAAAAGTACAATTAAAGTATGGTAAAAAGTACAATTAAAGTATGGTAAAAAGGTACAATTAAAAAGTATGCAAAAAAGATAATTAGAGTATGGTGGAAAGCAGTGGCGGTCCAACGGTCGAGGGCATGGGGGGCTTTTGCCTCCCCCAAAAAAAAGTTGCCCCCCCCCACCGACCGAAAGAAAAATGAGGAATTTTTAAAAATTTGCAATAGTATAATGGATTTTGAGGCCAAAAATCACCAAATTTGAGGAAAATCCGTGATTTGGGGCCAAAATTGGTTTAAAATTCTCTAATATTGAATCTTGCCCCCTAGAATTTCATTCCCCACAAAACAAATTACACATAAAAATTAAAATTGCCTATTGTAGGCATGTCTATCAGTTTTATACCAAAATTTCCAAATAATGTCACCAAGGGGACAAAATTCCTAGTCGTCCCGTAATTTGCTGTCATTAAAGGCACTAGGCATTCAGTGATTTGCTCAACAGAAAAAAAAAAATAATACATAAAACCAGTGTTTGGCATGTTTGCAACACGTTTAGGTATCCAACACCTCAAAAGTATAGGACCAAAAGCAACATCCTAATAAGTACAAAATCGGATTTCCGCTACAACAATTACTCATTGTGTTACAACACGTAATCCAAAATCGGGGGGGGGGGGGGGTACTCGACCCAAAATAGGGTCCGGTGGCATCCACCGGGTTTAAAAAAATCGACCCATGTTATAAGTGACCAAATAACAAAAATATGACCCCATTTTATTAGTTGTTCTGAAATTCGCCCCATTTACATAGTTGGCTTTGAAATTTAGCACCATTTTTATATAATCTAAGCAAAATCGACCCATTTTCATAGTCACTTTTCCAAAATCAGCAAATAACATTTTCATGTGATTTCAGCTAAAATCGACTGAAAAAGTCGACTCATTTCATAGTAAAATGCGACCAAAAATTGAAAATGGATTTATATATAGTAGCAATACATAAAAAAGATGACCCATCTTTATCGTAGCCTGATGCGAAAAAACGAAAACAGCGTTATAGTAAGGCGTGAAAATGTGGACCCCAATATCGGAGGAATAACTATGTACCTCTATTACCTTATCACCCCCCCCCCCCCCCCCCCCCGGTAATCCAATGAAAATTCAATCTTTGAACACTGCGGTTAATTCTGTTCCTGTTCTATCAGTACTTATCAATTTTGCCTTTTGAAAAACAAGAACATGAGGTGTATTACAGACTAATTATTCACTTTTAAGCTATTCCTCAAATTTAAAATAGTTTGATCAGTTGGGGTGGATCACTGATAGTGGTTGTAAGTCTGAACATGAAGAAAGCGTGCATAGCATGCGAAAATTGCTGAATTTGCCACAATTTAGGGGAAAATTGTCAAATTCCCCGAAGAAAAAATGAAGAGCGCGTGGAATTCATCTTTGGTCCAGTATCATTTCTGCTTTTTCGAGCCCAAGGGGAAACTACCCCCCCCCCAAAGTCGGTGGCGTCATGCTCAATTCACCTGGTCTGATATAAAAATTTGATATCTTGCATCTAATATCCACGGCACATGATATGCTGAGCTGATGGCATAAAATGACATCTATCTTCTAATTAGTGCGAATGCTGGCCGAGACGTGCATTATCTATCCTATGTTATATCCATTCAGAACATGTAGGCCTACTAATTTCATAAAGCCAAGTGTGCATGTCTTGATCATTTGACATGCAATGGTATGCAAATTAAATACTTCCAATTAACAGATATGCTTAATATACATGATCCAATGTCAGCTGTAATACCTTTGAGCATGATTGAGACTTAATGCCACAGCTACGACATACATACATCCAACAAGCTACATACATACCAGCTATAGAATACAGGGTTCCGAATTTGGCAGTATGCAGTAATGGACTGTTACGAGGCCTACCATATCACTATCTGTGACAGTGGGTTGTCTCTTCTGAATTGTTCCCTTCAGTTGAATTTTGAAGACATACATACAATACTGCAGTCTCAATATTGCAGGAAGCATGAAAAATGTTAAGATTAAGCCTCAGACTTAGGAAAACAAAGAACTGTAAATGACAGCAGATTTGGAATTTGTCAGTAACTGCCCCAGTTGATGACTCATACTAGGGTTGGGCAAAGTTATGCCCATATATGGTATGTATAAACATTGGTTATAAAGCATATTAAAGTACAGTAAAAGTCATTTAAAGTACAATCTGTTGCAGCAGTAGTGTTGGGCATATTGGAAATTAGATAAAAGGGATCAAAACAATTAAGGCCAAAAAGTATACTTAAAGATATATACCAGAATCCAAAATCTATCAAAGTACTAAAAAGTATCATAAAGTACAAACAATGTGAAAAATACAAGTCCAAAGAGTGCCGTTAAAGTACACTCAAATGTAGGAAAAAAAATTAAGTCCCCCAAAAGTACGTAAAAAGTACTATTAAAAGTACGCTTGTTAGCATATCTGGAAATAAGTATAAATAAAGTATCTTAAAATTATACTTTATTGTGCTTTTCTATCAAAAAAGTACATAAAAAGTACAGATAAAGTACCAGTAAAGTACATTCAACGTACTTTAAATTAGACCAGGGAAGAAATGGATTCATCACGCCATTACCCCGTCGATAATATGGTTCCGCTGGAGCGCAAGGCTTATGGGGGCTGCCTCCTATCTGCTTTAATCGCCCCCTTTTATTCATAATTTGACTTTGTTTGACTAAATAAGGACAGATATGACAATTCATAGATAGATTTTAAAAGAGCTTTGATGGCGGCCATAATGGCGCCATATGGCGGTCATCCTTGGAGTTGAAGCAAGATGATTACAAATAGCTTGTGCTAACTTAACATGGCCCTTGAGCAGTATCTTGTGCTTCTTTAACCATAATAACCCTACAGAGCAAAACTCCGAAAACTTACTGACTAAGCTATAAAATGCCCTAAATTTCAAAGAATGCGATGAGTCCGCGCCGAATATGGCAACTAATCGCTGGCCGGGCAGCGACACCCTCGTGGCTTGCCATCCTTGCTCATGAGACTGGCAACGGGAGCCCGTTTCTAATCCCCCACCGAGATGTCCAATCTTCTTTATCTTTTATCCCTCTACCCCTCTCAACCCCTCCCTTCCCTGGGGGAAACGAAGAAACCGTGTTAATGTTTAATCCGTTATTTCTGGAGAAAGTACATATTTTGTTTTACAATTTTCCAATTTTTGTCGGCCATTTTGGATTATTTTCTGGCCGCCATTTTGGATTAATTCTGAAAACATTGCCAATAGGTTACAGCATGGGTTTTTGATTGTCCTAACACAATATTTCTGTGGTTTCTTCTTTGCTATATGTAAGTTTTTTTTGGGGGGGCAATATATGAACTTTCATTTTTTTTTTCAATTTTTGCGGCATTTTGGACGCCATCTTGACTTTGATGGATAGTAGTAAACTGAAATTGTCAAAACGAATTGGTAAATCTAAAAAGCATATTCAATTATTTCATTTATGCTTTAATCCAATTTTGAGGCCCTATACTAAGATGTTTTTTTTTTTTTTATTTGACCATTTTTGGGCGGCCATATCGGCGGCCATAACTGGTGCGATCTTGGCTATCCCAGAAGACTCATTGTTTTCACTGTTAACATCCGAAATTTGGTTTAAAGACCCTAAAAGGTTATCCAAAAGTTGTTTGGGTTAAGTACTTCGGGTGCATAGAATCACGCCCTTACATGCCCCAACAATGGGGATTTACATGACTGCCTGTAACATTCCAGCTACATTTGTAGCTTTTGCAAAATATCCAATCAGATTCCTCTGAAATTGATGCTGAGTAAATTACTTGTTATCGGTCCGTTTCCAGTCAGGGTAAAATATGTCCTGGATTCCTATCAGTTGCACTGTCCCAACCTCATCCTCGACATAGGATTTGGGAAGTTTGATAACGGTTTGCATTATTGAATTGACTGATAATCAAGGAAGTTCACCAAAGTAAATAAAAAATATCTGTAATTTTCCCATATAGAGGGGATTGGCTTTGAGTGGCGTTATATTGCATTAGAATTTGTTAGTCCGAGGCTACAGCTCTCCGATAATCTAGCCGAATTAAGAAGAATCTGAAACTCACAAAAGTGGGGTTCAATTAAAAGTCCCGGAATAACATTCTTTATGCGTTTCCCTATATAGTTAAAGAGGTCCTACACTCGATCAACACAGATATTTTTTCCATTTTTCAAGTTAAGTACATAGCCAACAAACATAATTCTAAAACATTCGGTTGAATCTGACCCTAGCCCATAATACTGTACAAATTATCTGCACAAGGTAATTGCCAAAAACGTAAACAATCCTATCTTTAGCTAGTAACATCGCAATAAAAAAGAAATTCAGCCAAAATATTTTGCAGATGATAAAAATTCAACTTTCTAATGATACCAAAATGTGGAATTTTTGATGGATTGGTGGTGGGGTCGAGCCTGAAGGATCGGGCAATGCCCTCTTTTAACAACACTTTAAGTGGATAAGGTCTTGCACACTTCCCGTTAGTGGGGTAAGGGGTCCAACATTCCTCGAACCACCCCCCCCCCCCCCCCCCGCAAACCCCGTTGCAATGGATCTTTTACCCAATCCCTGGTCTTATTGTATACTCAGCACGAACCACAATAACAGGAAAAATGAAATCGGTTGTACCGATTTAACCATGGCGGTCCTCCAGAAACTGATTTTTACAACGCGCGCCCATTCTCCCGCAAAAAAATTAAAAATCCTTTTCCCATAAAATTTGGCTGATAATAGGGGAACATAAATACATTTATATTGTTGAGATAAAAATACGATTTAAGGGGCAAAACAAATTTTGAATAGCGCCACCAAAATGCTTAATTGTGATAATTAGCATAATAACGCCATGGCCGATTTGATTTCTTTTCCCAGCAAAATATGCGCAACTGATATTTAGGCAAACGTTGGGCAAAAATAATTTGCCGTTAAAAATGGCGTACAAAAAACAAAACGTTGGACCTCCCATACACTTAAATTGACAGGAGATGATTTTTTGGAATACGAATTTCTCTCAAATTGCATTTGATCGGTTGTTGACCACCTACCGAGAACGTTTCGAATGTAAATTGGACCCCCTTAAAACTAAATTCCAACATGATTTTTAGAATATCTTCAGCATCTACTTAAAGAATTTTGATGTTTACACTAAAATCAAATATTGTCCCACAGGGTCCGTTTGGCGGCCATCTTGGATTAAGAGGGATGAATCGTACAAAGTGGTTAAATGTAGTTGAAAAGTATCTCAAATGATTCGTCTCTTCATAAGGAATCAGAAAATATATAGTTTGGCATATCTGTGATGTTCAGTTACAGAGATATGGGTGAAAATGTGATAAAGGTCATTGAACTTTTGATTGGTCATTGTACATGGGGCCAAATTTTCAAAATGCTTCAATCTTGACAAAATTGGTGTCAAATTGTTGGTATGAGCATGAGTAATCTGGAAATGTACAGTTTCCATGATTTCAGATCTCCCATTTTGGTTTATCGGTTAGGAAAGAGATGAGTAGTCCCTATTTCCCATACAAAACAATACAATTTTGATAAAGTGTAACTTTACACTGAATTTTACCACCTAACTAAACATCCTAGATAGTGCAAACTATACTTTTCTGGATTGCTCATGCTCATAGCTACAATTGATACCAACTGTCAAGATCCATCATTTTGAAAAATGGCCCCTTTTTTTAAAATTTATGATATCAAAAGTGACATTTTCATCCATATCTCTGCAACTGAATATCAGAAATATGCCAAAGTATATATTTTATGATTCCTTATGATGAGACGAATCATTTGAGATACTTTTCAACTAAATCAAACCATTTATATGATGGATCTCTTTGGATCCAGATGGCCGCCAAACGGACCCCGTGGGACAATATTTGATTTTGGTAACAACAGAATCATTTAAAGCAATATTAGCACATTTTTTGAAGAGCGCCCCCAATTTTCAAATTTGTATTTTGCCACAGTACGTTGGCAACTGTCTAGGAAGCTATACCTGCGAACGAGAGAATGCCCTAAAAAATGAGTATTTTATCAAAATAAGCAGATTTTGGTAGTTTAGAATTGGGATCCCAGATGATTGGACTTAACGGCAGAGCTGGAACAGCTACGTTTATTATGTCCCGTCCATGATGAAAATAGGGCCCTTCGAGGGAGAAAATAACCTCTAACTTGGCTTGCCTTTAACAGTAAAAACAACTAATGGATGAGCGTAGACACGTACATGGCGCTATTTCCGGCTATTTCAAATTGGAAGGCAGTTTGTCCAGCATGCCGTTGTATTATTATCGGGGATCCCCGATAATAATTATTTTAGTACAAAATTCCTTCGTTTGTGAACACATAGACATTCGTGCTTAACCTTCACAGGTATAGTTACTAGCCAGTTACCAATGCAATGTGTTAAAATCTCCAAATTTTTGAAAACTTGGGGCGCTCTTCAAAAAAATGTGCTAATATTGCTTTTTTTTAAGTAGAGGTCATAGAGATTCTAAAAATCATGTTAGAATTTAGTTTTAAGGGGGTGCATGGGAACCCATGTAATCTGATAGACTATAACAGACCCGGGATGATCCCTACTCTTTTCGATAAGGTCTGCAACTTTTTACGTGCTCAGGATTGACTCCACTGACACACGGGACCAACAGCTTTACATGATCAGCTACGAACCATGAGGCGCCGGGCCCCCATTGCATATACTGCACAGGTGCTACGCAATGGGTGGGATCTAGGAGAGAATTCCATATTCACACTACTAAAATGCTGTTGAATTATGGCAAATTTTCCTCCGACCTTATAGGAACATTTGATATATACCAAGAAAACCCGACTCTTGCGGGACTCGAACCCGGGCCGCTTGGTCGATCTTCTACCCCGGCCGCCGGTTCAAGCGCCTTGACTGTGCTCGGCCACCTCGCCCCCGCGATGGTGGCCATGATCGGCGTTTTGAGATTAAGGTGATTCTCTCAACCTGAATAAACCGAGTTTTAATTGGATTTGTTATCTAGAATTAGTAGGAAATGAGATTTGTTTGTCCTTTTAGCTCATTTAATTGCCAGAGATAGGAGGATTTTGTTTTTCAAATGGCGGATGGCGGCGATTTTGTTTATGTCATAGTTCGAAACACGTTCTGGGACTTCAATTTTGTGCAACGTTTGATATGTTATTAACTGACCTTATACTAACAGAAAGTACCAAGAAACCTTATGTTGCAATTTTTTGGGTTAGTGTGGGACGTCTTATTTTGACCAATACTATAACTTGGGGCTTTGGCACGGCCTTGAGAACTGATTGTTTCTCAAAGTAGAGCCTAGGAACTGAAATTTTGGAGATATTATGCAGGCTTTAAACTGAAACTTGCCTAAAATTGATGCTTTTTGAGCAAACTGTTTCCCAGAAGAGGACCCTAAGAACTGAATTAGCTTCAATTGGGACTATTAAAACTGGTGAAATGGGTGAAGCGCCGCACATACACTGTTAAAAATGTTTTCTTTAAAAAACGTCTTTTAACGTGTCAGGCGGGACTTAGCGTGCAAATAACTTGTAAAAAGTCCGGGACATGGGGAACAATAGGGCAATCAAGTAACTGTAAACAACTGTATTTTTAACTATTGTGAGTCACAGCTGCCAGTAAAAACGGCGTTTTTAATTAATACTTTTTAACAGTGTACCCGTACCCTCTTTCCTTTGTCAGTGCCCTCCCCGGTGCTCGTCGATATATGTGTATAATTATTTTTTAAAATGTAATGTTCGAATTTCGAAATTTGGTAAATTTGTGTATATTACTATATTCGATATCAAGAAGTAGTATTATTTGGTTAATATTTTGGTAACCCTCAAATGTTGGTAGTTTTTGTCCTGTAAAACGACCGGCACGTAGTGAGATTGGTTTACGGACGGGCTCCACTAATATTCTGCTTTAGCTTCGATCTCACTTAGGAGCGGAAAAACAAATAAAAATTTACTGTCCGCGCCCTCGCATCAATTCCTTTTCCAACCATTTACTTAGGCGACTAAATAAGCCCCTACGCGCCCGTACCTTTGATGCATACTTTTGTGTTTCTCAATCCACCGCGCTAGCAATTTTTCTCACGAGGTTTCATGCAAGGAAAACAGCTGGTTCATTAACCAGTTTTCATGCTGGTGTCTTCTCGTAACAGAATAACAAAAAATCTGTTCTCATTTTCAATCGTCGGTTGCTTTCCATATAATCCACAAATATGCTTAAAAATATAAAAATACGACTCCAAACAGATCAGGCAATATTCAAAGTTTTATTGACCAAAAATCTTGTATAAGAATTACACCACGAGAAGGCACTGATTATAAAACGGTACAAAAAACAACTATTTTTTTGGGTTGTTACCACATTTCGACGCACCACCGGTGTTGCTGGACCTGTAACTTTTAAAAACGCGTTCCTTTGATATTATCTGTAGGTTTGAATACAGTGAGGTGAAAACATAAATACCCCTCGTACGTACCTACTCTGACATCTGATGCAATTTCGCAACAGAATGAGACCGGATTACAATCGATACAAGGTAGGAAGGGCACAATGTAATACTCACAAATTAAATGCACATGCTCTCTTGTTTTATGCTTGTGCTGTTTTCGAGTCGTTTTTGTGGGACCCCCTCCAGATTTACCCAATGTAGTATCAATAATTCTTGAGTATTCAGAGGAAAGGCGTATTTTTGTCATTGTCGCCTGATTTTTCAGCCTTGAATCAAATTCCTTCTTCTTTTTCTCAAATAGAGCCAAACAATGCCGTTAATGGTTAACCATCATTATTTATAGCACAGTTATACTATCATAAATGAAATGTTTTCAATATGCATTATCGCTTCTATATACCACCGAAACCTCAAGTTTGTTTCCTACGACACCTTGATGGTCATACTGGTGCAAATGCCAGTTGCTGCAATATCAAGTATAAAACGGCGCGATATCCAGGGCACGATACACATAAAATCGGAACACGAAAACGAGCACCCAACTAATTCAATTTCAACCAATTTTCGATTGTATTTGATGACGATGTTATTTCTTCTAATCCCAATCACATTGTTTTTTATAAATCCTTTGTTACCATAATCATCGGTTTAAATTGCTTTTGGTTTGTTTGTTGTTTGTAATTCGGGATGTTGCAACGAGGTGCAACAGTGTAGGCTTTGGATTATACGCGGTTCCTCGTAAGTACGTAATCCTGTGGTTGTTTCTAAAATGGTGAAAAAAAAAGTGGCGTAAATTGAAACCAGTTTTGGGAAATTCTCAAGACTGGAAAAATACGCGAAAGGTCATGTGGGAAAAATGTATGGTACCATAGCGATTGCGTGTTCACCTACTTTTCCGCGTCTGCGAGCACCCAAGTCTCCGACAAAAACGTCCCATTTTCTCGCTAGGTTTTATAGGTCAGACCCAATACGATACATATTTCAAACAAAACATAGTAACGGAGCCTCTGAAGCAAAACCCCCATAGAACCCCTTCGTTTTCCGGAGATTTTGAGATTTAGTTTCGATCCTTACACACATTCACATGACGGACGGATAACGTTTAATCTCGGTGCGCAGTAAGTCAATTTAATAATATTTTTCGCATCCTGTTAAACAGACTACACCGTGGGAAATACTTACCGACAGCCGTAGGTGTTTTGGTATTGCTTTGGTATCATGTTGTATAGCTTTATACCATATTTCCATTGATGATGAATGATAGCAATAAAATAAACGAATATCTTCTTAACCAAATGACAATGGCTGTTTTTTTATGTTTAATAAATGGCGAGAAAGAGACCATTCCCGAATATAATAGTTGTCTGGAGGTGTGCTGAACTTGCTATTGTTGACATGTCGACGACCGGTGTGGCAGGTGATATAGTTCATCAGGCCAATTCATAGTCCGGAACAATGGTGAACAATAGGGCAATCGATTCAGTACTCTTCCCACAATGCAACATTATTTTCACCTTTTATATTCCGTTTGTCGCTATGGAGCCCGGCTAATGAATCCTGCCGGTCATATCCCTTTCACAGGGGTGTAAAGTAATCATAATCCGGCAGATAGTAACGGTGCTCCATGATAATACAACGGCAATGAAATCGTGAAACTATTGCTGCGTGAAGATCAAATGAATGATTGCCCTATTGTTCCCCATTGTTTCCCCGGACTGGTGACCCGGAGGACTATAACTCCTGCCACACCTGACCAGCGAATATTATATTCGCGAATGGTCTGTTTTGTGAGCCGTTTTCTTGCAAGAAGTAAATGTGTTTTTTTGTCGAATAATTCAGTGTCCATTTTGGATAACTATCGTTTATAATTTGATCGATAAAAGGAACAAACTATTTTCTTAAAATAAAACCACCATATGCTCTTGCTAAATCGCATGGTGCACGCGTCTTTCGCCAGAGCATCCAGCGGGTACTCCTACCGAGGTATTCGGTTCTGTGGGCATTAGGTGTTTTTATTTTAATTGAACACTTAAAGCCCAATCCAATTGATATAAATTGGAAATAAGTTCAGTATTGTACCGCACAGTGACAACATGTGTTTTAAAATATCATTCAATAAGAAAGGACGTGTAAAAGCAAACAAGAATTGTGCTGGTAAGGTTTTAGAACCGGTGTGAAGCCGATTTAGGCCGGCGGGAGCCACAGTCCGGGTTTCCATAGACGAATAACGGAATAGCGTGGACACTAATGTTGCGTGAAGATTCAAACTTAATTGATTGCTCTAATTCTTTATACCGTTGTAGCCGGCCTATGAGTACGGCGGACAATGATTACTTTCTACACCAGTGTCGTCCCAAGCATGTTTTACTACAGGCTTGGATTCACCACTGTCACCATCAGTGACTTCAGCTTGGATGTGGATGCGAGGTTGGAGACAATCTTGGATTCCCAGCGACTCGAGCCTGGACGCGAGGCCGGAGAAAGCCTGGGTGAACTAATGGGGAAATAGGGGTCTTGTAACAGGTGTCCGTTCCCGAAAGTGGTAGTACGACAGTAGTAGCCTCTTTTATCGCAACGTTTGCGTAAAAAGTTCACACACGTACGAATTTGTTACTGGGTTCCCGAAACTTAGTATGCACTTAAGATTTTCTCAAACTTACGCAAAATTCTACGTCTGTGTAACGAGCAGTAAGCTTTTTTCCACGGACTGTTCATGCGTCTATGAAAATGAAATTATTGCAGGGATTATCGTAAAGTTAGCGAATTTCTACGTTACTCAGAGTTGACGTAGACTTGTCATATAACGATAACGTTGATATCATGGACATTATGGACGAGTTAGTCTTCGTGATTTTATTTGGAAAAGGGGATGTGAGGCTGGAGATGATTTTTATGGGATTATTGCAACCATCTTTGAACATTCGAGACCCGGGTGTCCACTCCTTGTGTTTGCTTTTTGGGGTGGTGTGGCGGGGGGGTGTATGTGGTGTAAGTATGTGGGTTGGGTGGTGGTTTGGTTTTTTTGGTGTTCGCGTCAGTGTCACCCAATGGTCGATTTTCAAAACTAATTTTAAATAATTATGTAGGCCTATAACCTCTGTCGATTTTTCACAATTTCAAAACAATTTCTTTTTTTTTTTACTAAAAATGACTCTTTTTGTGTCATTTCAATTTAACACCTCACATTTAGGGGGCATTCCTCCAAAAGGCCTCCGAGTTTTCAGCACACGCCGTTACTTCCAAATTGAGTGATCCCCCTTCCCCCAATTTATTAGAGTGCTTATGATTAACAATGCATGACTACATTGTGACTTATATACAAATGTAGGGTGCAACCTTTTCCTTTAAGTGAGGAATAAGTACGTGTTGTTTCTGTACTGTAGCCTAGGATGAACACGTCACACGACATCGTTATTATTTAAGCTTAAAGGCACTGGGCCAATGTCAAGGGTATTAGAGAAAGTTCTCTTGTCTTACCCCAGCTTACCGAACTGCATTGACATTGAACAAAGTAAACATATTATTGCAAGGTGTTGTTTGCTAAAAAAAGTTCAAATGCCTTAAAGTACCGTCTCCAAGAATAACTGCTCTTGTGCTTATTAACTGTACCCCCACGGTATAGTCAGTGAAAACTAATAGGCTATCCCTATTGCAGGGGTGTCCAACCTTTTTGACCAGTGCCACATTGGTTTGATCAACACTACTGCGGGCCACACACAAGTAACGGGCTCTCAGTTGTTTATGACGTGTCTATAGAAAGTCTTGACCTTGAAATAGGTCCTATATCTATACCAATATATGCGAAAACAGGACCCCTAGCATACCAAGCTGCAGATTGTGGTCAAATTAACACAACTTGTTCCATTTTTGTTGATCTTTTTAGCAATCGAAAAGTGTTGGCTTCATTTTGAGGATTTCATTAATTTTCCCACAATTTTTTGAAAATTCTGGTTTCAGATTGATGAATAGGGCAACTTTTCCACCATGTTAAAAAGTTCGGTTCAATGATGACATTGAACTGATTCAAATGACATCTCCTTTTTAAACTTTTATTTAAATTTAAATTCCATGATCCCCTTTTCAGAAAAAGTTTGGACACCCCTGATATAGCTGTTTATGGAGTAAGGGTTGGTCGTCACTGTAGCATCATGGTTTACAGCCAGACAAAGGATAAACCCGACACAACCCTTTTTGCTAAAAGCATAAACATAACATTAATTTTATGTAGGTTTATCTTACCAACTGACCCTCTAACACGTAATATTTTTGGCATTGTCAAACAAATCTTAAATCTGCAAATTTAGATACAAAAATGTATCAGGTGAACCAATAAAAAAATATATATACTTGACCACCAATTTTCTAAACCATATCTTTAATGCGGGATTTGACCTAAATGGAACATCTTGTTCTATAGGCCTATGTTATATTTATTGAGAAAAACTTTACAAAACCCAGCATGTGCCAAGCCTGTTAGTATTTATTGTATCTTGCAGTAAGCAAAATAATAAAGCAATAACACCACACACACACACACACCGCGCGCGACACAAAAAAAAAAATAAGTTTGATCGATAACCAAGTTGAGCGAACAATCAAGCGAACCTATCCTATGTTTTATACTTGTTAACGTTCTATAGACACCAAACAATAAAATCTTTCAAACCTGATATCAATAGCCAAATGGACATTCGCGCAAACGTGTCTCAACTTTTGCACCAGCAGAGCCCAAATATAAATCCCAATCAATGAATGACTGACTCTTTAAATGGCTTAGTTTATGTTAACATAAGATTGTCGTAGGTTTCCTGGTAGACATGCTCTACGACCATTCTTAATTCACACTGTCTCAGGAACGCTACTACCATTGTCGTAACCAAAAGCTTAAGCCTGCGTACAGCTGAACTTACGTGTCATAGTTTCGGAACGGACCCCTGATACCTAGATTGCCAGCGTTCAATTCTTACCAGCACTATTGACGCTTGGATTTCCAGCGACTCTAGAGCATGGATGGAATGGGGCTTGAGAAGTTCTGAAAACCAAGCTTTGGCTCCTAGACCAGTTAACATCCTACGTCACTTCTTTTGTTGCTGCGAATCCATTCCTGCGAATCGTTCTGGCCCATATTATTAAAAACCTAACGATACAGCTAGATACAATGCCTCAGTGTGTAACAGTCGGCCGACCTATTTCAAGATACCAGGCCCTAACATGTTTAAAACATTGCTGTTAACTTCTCTATTGGTTGAGACACAAGTTGCAACGGGCATACAGTAGCCACCTGTCTACATATCTACATATATTAATAGAATTACTTAATTTTAAGCCGCCATTCCTCAAACAACCCAACCAACCAAAAAAATATTCGTTATAGCCCGGCAGTCCAGAAACATTTATTTTATACAAACAGTAGAAGTCATAAATTAAGCACATAAACTATTATAAATTAGTCTAAGTACATACATATGGGATATACCTGGTTGTGTGCATAACTGGTGTGTATGTAGCCATTAGAATTCAAGAGAACGGCGGAGAATGTTCTGGAATTTACTTGAGACTAAGGAGATCAGACTAGCCTAACTCAGTGTATGTGTTCTGGCTATAGATGGCGCCCTACTCTATCTCGGCCCAGTGCTGTGTGTGGGTGATGGCAATAACCATTCTAATTAGAAATTGGAGCTGATCCAGAATTATGATGTACTGGCTATATTTAGCACTGACTCATATAGAGAGGACCAGATCCCTCTAGTATTGTTTGAGAGGATCTATACAGCCCTAGGTGAGAGAAGATGAGCGGTGAGTATCACAACCTCATTACTCCCAAGGAGAGTTTAATACCATCGTGCTCCAAGTTTTTAAGCAAGTTTATCAAGTTTGACAGTGACAGTAGTCACAGTCTAGTACTAATCTCCCTTATAGTGGACATTGTCATTGTAAGATCTCACTCCAGCAGTTTCTTCCGATTGTGTAGCCGGGTTCGGTTTTGTATCCCGTGGCCTCTGAGTTATCCAGGATAAACAAGCTACAGCACTTTGGACTTTATTTTAGTCGACTCCAGCTTCGGGCGTCCTTAGGAGCTGGTTTCTTCAGTAAGGACAAGTCGTCCGTGGAAACGTCCCACTATTGGAAATTGATTTTTGCGCTGAATATTCGCCAGGACTCTTTGCAAGTTCGGCATCTTTATAGTATCTTTGCGCAGCCCGGTCGCGGCACACCCCAGGTAGTAAGTTTAGTATTAATTAATTAACACTTTAAGCGATTGATCTTTGATTATTGATACCTAAATGATGTTTACATGCAATTGATTTAACACACAATTAAAATAATACTTTTGTTGCTAAATTTGTAATCAAATATCACAGTGGTATTGTCTAGTTATCAGGAGTTTGAATCCCCATATTTTTGAGGGTGGTTTTGGCCTTTGTCAAGGTGACCGTAACCAATTGGGGGCTCGAGTCCGTGAAATCCGGTAAAAATACAGATTAAATATGAACCAATTCTGATTGTGTGTTAACTTTGATATCGTTGCTATATATTGTTATTTGTGACAGCAGTGTTCTACACGATGGCGTTAAACGCAGAGGAGTTTATTAAATGTTACTGGGAGAAGTTTTGATTGTGGCTCAAAAAGCACGGACTTAATGGATTTGGCCAATATTATGGGATGGACGTTAGGCATTCCATGAGGAACAGTTATGAAAAACCAGTTATAACCCGTCGTGTTGAGGAAAGATATACTGATGAGGGATGTTTGGAAAACATAGTGGAACTTCAGGATGATTCAGATAGTGCCGGAAATGAAACAGATGGAAATGCAAATGCAAATAGAAATGGCCAAATTAGAAATGCAAGAGAAGAAAGACAAGACAAGAAAAGGAGGCAAGACAACGTACAATTAAGAAGAGAAACTTGAATTAGAAAAGTCTCTGAAACACCAGGAACTAGATGCCAAATTGGGCAAATGGACAAAAAGAAAAGGGACAGATTACAAATTGGAAACGCCAGAAGAAAAAGAAGAGAGATTACAAATGGATGGCAAGAATGCAGTTGGCAGATTGAGCTAAAACACAATTAGAACAAGAAGAGTTAGAAAAACAGGCCATCATTCTTCCTCCTCCCTCATGATTTTTATGCCACCAGAAACATCAAACTAGTTCCAACATTTAGGGAAACAAGTTGAACAATTATTTTTTGCCCTTCGGAAGATTGCCGAAGGCATGAAGTGGCCTAAAGAGCAATGGACAACTTTGCTTCAGACTGTGTTTATTGGGACAGCTCTAGAGATCTCCTCATCCCTATCAATTGAGCAGTGCTGGGATTATGAGTAGTGAAGCAGTCTACTCTTAAGGCCTATGGGTTAGTGCCTGAGGCGTATAGGCAAACATTTCGGAGTGCGAAAAACTGGCAGATCACACTCATTTTGTTTTACCTAAGTTCAGGAACAAATGGTGGATAGGTGGCTCACTTCCAAGAAGTGAAACAATACTTTCAATCAACTTAGGCAGTTGGTTTTAATTGAGCAATTCAAGCGGTGCATTCATGCCGACATTAAAACTCATTTGGATGAACGCGATATATCAAAGATTTGAAAATGCAGCAACAACAGACAGATGATTACGCCCTCACACACACGTTGAGTTCCAGCAATAGTACAGGTGGGCCTAATAAGTCAGTCAGTAATACAGACAGTTTTTGAATTCAATACTATAGGCTTACCAAAACCACAGTAGATCATTCCAAAGTCTTGGTACTATTAAAGAAGGAAACGTTAAGTTAGGTTTCCTCAGCAGGGGAATAAGGGTCCTTCTAGTGCCAAACCAAAGTCAGGGAATGGTTTTAGTCGATGTACTTGCACAAGTGGAATAGCTAAAAGGTTCAAAAAAAGGGGGTTGCGAATTCGTGGGGAGGACAAGAGAGCAGGTGAAAAGGGTATTGCAAGTATTCAGGTCATGGTTTATGTCAATCTGTTGGAAGTTGAATGGGAAGCGATGGCCATGAAGCAGAAGTCTGCTCCCAAGGTTGTGCTGTGTCCCTTAGACGACAAGTTAGTTCCCCAGGCTATAAAAGAAAGATGTTGAGTCTGAGAAGTAGGGAAGACTTTGAAACCATTGTTTTTGGAGGGTCAGTCTCGCTTGATGGTGACAAAGTTGATCCAATAAAGATCATGCGTGACACATGTGTGCCAAGTCAAGATTTTGGAGGGTCATTGCCCTTTAGTGAATTTAGTGCAACAGGTGAGAATGCTTTTATCCAAGTTAGGGTATGGATATTATGATGTCCTCTTCACAGGTGAAATTTGAAGTCTGATTTGGATTGCTCAGGTTTAACAATCATAGTTGGAGTAAGGCCTAACTTCCAGTCAATGGTGTTTCAATGTTATTAGGGAAGATTTGGCAGGCGGAAACTTACTCCGAACCAATTGTTACCCACAATCCCTGCCAGAAATAGATAGTGATGATAGAATAGTACAGTTTTATCCAGCCCTGTGTCAGTTACTAGAGTATGCTAGGAACGCCATGCTTGAAGCAAATATTGATAGGAAGGATGAAGACCTTTTCCCTAAAATTTTAGATGTAGACCACGTTCATGCCAAAATTAGATGAACCAGGACCACTTCCCTCTCAGGGGAGATAGGTTCTCCAAAACAGAGTCAGGGCCCTGAGCAAGTCCATAGTAGGGATAATGATGATATCCCTTGAGTCATAACAAGTTAATTCTTGAACAGGAGAATGACCTGTACTCAAGAATCTTAGTCAACGGGGTCAGTAACCCTGCAGGAGTCTGAAGACAGTTTCCTGTGTGTTTTTACAAACACAATTGGTGTGCTGATGATGAATATGGAGGCCACCTGATGCATCCGCAAATGATGAGTGGAAAGTTGTCCATCAGGTAGTTGTTTCCAAAGGTGTATCACAGGGAGATCATCAGCATCCCATGATAAGTCCTATGGCAGGACATTTAGGAGTCCAGAAGACACATGGATAGGATTTTGGAACTCACTTTTGGTGGCCTACCTTCGTAAGGATGTTTCTGAATACTTAGATCTGTCATCCTTGTCAGGTTGTGGGCAAGCCTAACCAGAACATCCCGCCCCTCTCTGAAACCGATACCGGCATTCGGAGAGCCATGATTGTAGGGTCAAGAGTTTGACTGTGTAGGACGCTCTCCTAGGACTAGTCAGGACTCGTACCTACTTACTTCCCATGTGTGCCTCTACTAGGTTCCCTGAAGCATACCTTAATGAATATTAAGGCTAAAACTGTATTGAAGGCTTGACCAAGTTTTTCACTCTTGTAGCCCTACCTAAGTCAATTCATCAGATCAGGTCAAATTTTACATCTGCCCTATTTCAACAAGTTATGTATGAGTTAGGGAGAATAGAACAGTATTTGTCCCAGTGCCTACCATGCTGAGTCCCGAGGAGCTTTAGAGAGATTCCACCAACTCTGAAGAATATGATTAGGACTTACTGTTTGGGAATTGAGAAGGACTGTGACGAGGGAGTTCACTTGTTGTTGTTTAGCTGCAGGGAGCGGTTTCAGGCCCTTAGGTTTCAAGTCCCTTTGAGTTAGTTTTTTGGGCGAACAGTAGAGCGGTCCTTGAAACTCCCTAAATGAGAAATGCTATGCTGAAATCAGGTGGGGGGGGGGGGGGGGGGGGGGGGGGGGGGGGGGGGGGGGGGAGGGGGGGGGGGGGGGGGGGGGGGGGGGGGGGAGGGGGGAGGGGGGGGTGACCCCAACCTTTTGGACTATGTTTCCAAATTAAGTATAGGCTCAATAGGGCCATTAAATTGCCAGGGGGAATGGACCCAAGCCCAGACCAAAATGAAGAATGTACGATCAAGATGCCCAGAGTAGGTCTTTAGGCCAGAGACCAGTTTAGTCTTGTTTCGCATCCCTGGACACGCCACTGCAGGCCAATACCATGGTCCCCTATACGTAGAATCACAAGTAAGAAGTTGACTACATAGTCACAAAGTCCACAGATAGGCGTAAGAGTATGCAATTATGCCATGTAAATTATTCTGAAGGATTATGTAGGTAAAATGATGATGGATTGTGCAACCCATTTTGTGTGCTCTGTAGGTCATACTGAGGAAAGTACACATGAGACAATCATGATCTGAAGATGTTCAAAATTCAAACTGGATCCGAGCACATGACTATCCAATCACAGTTGGGCAAAATTCCCCCAAAAAGAAATTGCTCAATGAATTGGATACAAAACTAGGCCATCTTTCAGAAAATCAACAGGTGAAATCAAGCAGTTGATTCATGAATTTGAAGATTTTTTCCTGATGTCCCTAGCAGAACCACTGGTGCTTATCATGATGTTGATTGTGATGTGCACAAATAACCAGCACCCTTACAGAGTAAATCCGATAAAGAATGAACATCTCAACAAAGAGATAGAGTACATGTTGAAAATCACATAATGGAAGCCAAGCAATAGTGATTGGAGTTCCCCATGTATTTTGGTTCCAAACCCTGATGTTCCCTTACAGGTTTGTGACAAGACTATCAGCAAGGGTAAATCAAGTTCAAAGACTGTTCATTCCGATACCTCGTATTGATGATTGCACATTGACCAAATTGCAATTCAAAGTACGTCAGCAAGTTTGACCTTTTGAAGGGGTATTGGCCGGTTCCCCTTAAGCTGATCGTGGGCAAAAGAAATTGGCATTTTTTGCACGCCGGATGGGCTTTTCAGTATCGGTTCATGCGGTTCGGTATGAAAAACGCACCGGCAACCTTCCAAAGAATTGTAAATCATATATTGCTGACATAGAAGGCTGTTAAGCCTATGTTGATGATTGATTGTGTAACAGTCAGTCTTGGGAACAACACAGTGGGCAGCTCCATCGCTTGTTTCCGAAGTGGGTGTTAGAAAACAAACTGACAGTCAACTTAGTCAAGAGTGAGTTTTTGCCATGCCAATGTCATTGTAGGTCATGTAGTAGAACTGCACGGCAAGGTCAAGCCTGTCAAGGCTAACGTTGGAGCAATTGAGAAGTTCCCCCCACCTAGTACCAGGAAGAACTTCGAGATTCTTAAGTATGGCTGGATATTACAGGAAGTTTTGTCCAAACTTTTGAGATATTGCCGGTTTTGACAAATTTGCCTTAGCCAAAAATGTGTCAAGGATTTGTTTGAGTCGGCAGGAATGTGAAATTAGTTACCAGAAAAATCAAGCCATACTGATTAGTGAACCAGTTCGATTGCACCAGACTTTCAGAACCCATTCAAGTTGGCATAGATGCCATTGACATAGGGTGTGGTGGAGTTCTTATGCAAGAGGAGAAGACGGAATAGACCCCCCTATTTCGTATTCTCCAAGAAGTTTAACAGCCCAAAGAAATTACTCCACTATTGAGAAGGATTGTCTTGCTCTGTTTTGCCTTAGGGCATTTTGATGTATATTTGGGCACCACATTGCACCCAGTGCTTGTTTTTCACAGATCACAACCCCCTCACCTTCATGCACAGGTGAAAAACACGAATCATAGGTTAGTGAGGTGGAGTTTGACCTTGTAAGAGTACAACCTAGACATCAGCACACAAAGGCATATAATGTGATGGCTGATGCCCTTATCCAAAGAGTGAGTTAGTCAGAAACAAGTTAAAGCTTTTAAAAGGGAAGTGTACATGGTGAATAGTTATGTTATATGAATTTAAAAAATATTAAAGAGCCTTAAATAGGTTACGAAAGTTTCTTTTCAATCAACTTTCTTTCTTTTAAGGGGAGGGTGTTACAGGCCTCAAAGAATTAGCAATGATTATTTCACTTTGAGCAGTTCAGGCTAAATTAGCACATAATATTATAAACATTAGTCTAAGTAATAACCAACACAATATATAAGGAATATACCGGTTTTGTTTGCATACTTTTGTGTATGTATGGCAATTAGGAATTCAGAGAAAAGCGGAGAATGTTCTGGAATTCACTTGAGACTAGGAGATCAGACTAGCCTAACTCAATGATATGTGTCTGGCTATAGCTTTTAGGGGGCGCCCTACTAGAAAAAATATCTACAGGCACAGTGCTATGTGTGGGTGATGCGCTTTAACTTCTACTATGGGAACAGTGGAGCTGAATCCAGAATTATGATTTAATGGCCTATTTAGTGCCATGACTCCTAGAGAGAGGACCAGATCAGTCTAAGTATTTTTTGAGAGGATATATAAAAAAAAAAAGCCCTGGTGAGAGAAGATGACTGAGTATCACACCCATCATTCACTCCAGGAGAAGTTTATGACGCATCGTGGCTCCAATTATTATCCCACTCAGAGTTTTCAAGTTGACAGTGACTGTAATCACAGTCTAGTACTACTCTCGCCTATAGGGGACATTGTCATAGTAGTCTCAGCTCCAGCAGTTTTGTTCGATTGTGTAGCCGGGTTCGGTTTTGTATTCCATGGCCTGATTTATCCAAGGATAAACAAGCTACAGCACTTTTGAAGCTTTATATTTCGTCGACCTCCAAGCTTCGGGATTCATTATGAGCTGGTTGTCTTCGTCAGTAAGGACAAGTCGTCCGGACACGTCCCACTATTGGAATTGGAGTTTTGCGCTGAATATTCGCCAGGACTCTTTGCAAGTTCGGCATCTTTATAGTAACCTTGCTGCAGCCCTCGTCTGCGGCAGCCTCACCATGTAGATAAGTTTAGTAGTTCCATTATTCACACTTATTATAGTTGATCTTGATTTTGATACCTACTCGATGTTTTAATGGATTGATTTAAACACCACTTAAAATAATACTTGTCTAAAATTGGGTTTGTAATCAAATTCACGTTATTTGTCTAGTTATTCAGGAGTTTGAATCCATAAGTTTGAGGTGGTTTTGGCCTTGGTCAAGGTGACCCGTAACACATATATACAGTGTCCGTGTGGCTTGATTGTCCCTACCACCCATCTGTCTATTGTATTCTCTTGATTATTGGTATCATCATTTCTTTCAGCACTTTACACCCCATGGCAACTTCTACAAGCTCACGGTTTATCCGTACGGTTGCTATGGTACCTATCATGGGGGATACTCCATGACTAGGATCCTGCTGGGCATGATACTTTCACACCGGGTCTTCGCTGTAAGCTTTCCCGAGATCTCCATATGGCGTCCAAATGAACTCACTATGTCAGTAACTATTATGTAAGAAATGTGGTTGCTGGACCAATAAGTCATTTCTGTCACTCTCAAAATCCTTTTACAATACTGCCAATTTCAAAATGGGCTGCCAAACAATAATCCTAGAATAAGCCCGATAGCATCAATTTATGGATTAAAGTATTTTCCGAAATACCTTGGTACATGCTATTGGATACAAATTATAAACATATTTATTATGCTTTTAACTGCTTCAATGATGTTCAGGCATATGCAGCCGAATATCTTTCAAATCTTAAAAACTGATACCAGACAATCCTGATTTCTAAACAAGCGTCAAATAAGGCCAACATGGCGAAAAAAGAATGCCTGTTGTGAGTTTTTTTGACAAAGTAAATCTGATTGTGGGCTAGTATTGTAAATTTTGTATCATGGCTTTGCAATTTTTGATATCTTTGGCTGCCATTTTGGCTGAACTCGTCAGAGCCGTTTAAAACTATCGAAAATTTTTTATATTGTTGTTAATATATAACCTACATATGTCCATATATATTTTCCACTATATTATTCTGCTAGACCTGGATTTTCTAAAATTATCTTTTTGGCAGCCATTTTGAAAATTGAAATTGCGTACATTTAGGATTTTCATTAACATACATATTTATTGATGCAGTATTGATTTTAATTATTATCACTATGATGTTTAATTTGGACGCCATATTGATATCTCGGTACACTACGGCCAGATTTGGCAGCAATGTCATTTTACGATGTGGTTGGAAGAACCTTTCAGCCCCATGCTGTCAACAGGTACGGCGTTTTCGTGTAATAACCTTCCGGTCTGCTCGCGCCTATTAAACACGTGCAGCTGCAAGCGGGGCAGCTCTTAATGGCCGTGGGTTGAACAGTGTTTTTAATAACATTTTATATAAAAAATTAAAAAAAAAAAAAAATATTATATATTAACAAATCGCTCATTGTTGGTATCACTGACACTATATTCTAACTCTGACTCAAGAATGTTTACAGTTTCATGGCGATGAATTGATTCTCGACCCGTAAAATGCCCTTCTGTGACCCACAGCTTTGATATTTTGGAATCAGTCCCCCCCCCTGCTTGCGACACGCCTATAGGCAACCGTACGCTGTTGCTTCAGGCCTGACAGACTACTTTGTCTATTACTATCTCTTTTGATTCCAAGCCGATGTTTACGAATCATTTCGGTGTACATATGGGATTATAGATTTAAATACACCTTCCTCAAACAATGGTAGACGTTATTTCTACACCATTCCTATTGTTTATTTCTTTTGTTTGTTTGTACTGCACCATTATTTATGATTCCGCAATGGAGATATGGCACCAAAAGTTTATAAAGAGATAGACGCCGTACTAAGACAAACAGTTATTATAGCCGACAAATAGTAACAATATGTCAATCAGAGGGTAGCACCACTCGACGAGCTAATGATCTGAAAATATAAACATGTAACAAACAACAGTTGTAAAGTGGGGCTTGTCCCGTGCCAATCCCGGTCGAATGAAAGATCACTGCAAAGTAGGCGGGTCAATCTTCAAGCAATCCCGGTCGACCGGAAAGTAAATAGACCGAGCTGGGTATATCGTGATGGCTGAGCGATTCGGTTTCGCCCTGGAATTTTCCCGGTCGGCGAGGCTTTTCATTCGTCCGGGTCCATTGAAATTTTGACCGGCGTTGGCTAACCATGACGCGCACCACACATATACACACACACACACGCGCGCTGCACACCACACCACACCTACACACATCACCACCACACATACAATCACAAACATACACACACAATATTTGCAAAAAAAGAAAAAAACTTCACACACACACGCACGCCACCACACACACACACTCTTCGCTCACTCATGACACACACAATAAAATGAAAACTTAATACAAAACAATATGAAGTCTATAAAACAGTTGTACAGCAAAATAAGGATACAATCATCATAAATGTCTCATCCAGTCTTTGGTGTTGCATACCGGTGTGCCTCTGAAAAAGAATCCCAAAGGCAGATGCACACCAACATGCACCAACGATTCACGGGATGCGGCAGTGCACACCAAAGTACAAAAATTAGGCAGAGTTAAACAAAACATACGACAATTTTATAGATGTAGTAATTACCAAACTTGAAAGGTCCACAAAAAATCAAGTAAAAACTATCCACAGACACGGCAAATTAAATTAATTGTGTGTACCTGACTTCAAGCGATTTCTAACATTTGCCATGCATCTTTCAGAAATTGATTTACAACAAATCATAAAAATATTGTGGTAGTAGAGATCAATACGGTCGACTTGGGAGCATGGGAAAAAAATTCTGGAACAATCACCTCCTAGTACAAGTCGTATAATTGACATCAATATACCAGAGATCGAAAAAAACTCCAAACCAAACTGCAGGCCAGACTCATTCACATATGCTCAAAGATTTTTAAATTTGTTCAATCCTGAATCATAATGGCCCCGACACACAAAAACAAGACGTGCTTTGCCTCCTCGTGACCA
Source organism: Ophioderma brevispina (assembly GCA_023653785.1). NCBI lineage: Eukaryota > Metazoa > Echinodermata > Ophiuroidea > Amphilepidida > Ophiodermatidae > Ophioderma > Ophioderma brevispina. The sequence continues at coordinate 25,609 of JAMKCH010033045.1, forward strand.
TGCATGCACCACAACTTACACCCACCTGTATTGCTTGACATCCCCATGAACAATTTTTCCCCAGCGGACTGTATTTGAATCTAGCTTTTAATACCTGAGACTGGTACCATAGAAATCAAGCAGACAGTTGTCAAGCAGATAGCTCTCAAAGCTCGGTTGGCTTTTAAAAACAAACGTAATCACGCAGGGATGATTTTTTACAAGTGTTAGTACCAGTCAGTATTGCGCTTTAGGGATTAATCTTTTCACCACACTCTTGAACCAGAGTGGATTGGATGGACGAGCCCAAAAAGTGAAAACACATGGTCAGACTACACGACAAGACATATTTTAACACACTAAGCCACTCACCTTGGAGCTATGGCGGCGATCGTGAATACATAAATTGCATACAAAGGCAGCTTGGCCATCGCCGGATGAGACTCTAGTGACCAGCCTTGCAAAGAATTAGTCTTGTTATGGCGGTGAATATGTCATGCTTCCCCAACCCACATCACCAGTAAGGCAAACTGCTGGTGTTTTCTTGATGCTTTTAAAATACCTGGCATTTGAAGCTTGAGGTTTTCCAACTTTTTGTATTCACTTGCGCTGTAATTGGAGACCGAACACGCATAGTTAATTGATGTTGTTACCGAGCCCCATAATTAGGCAAATGATTTACTTTTCATTTTGAGCACGATCAGTCCATAAATGAGCCCTAACATATTATAAATTAGTCTAAATAATGTAATACAAAATAACCTGGATTGTTTGCATAACTGGTGTGTGTAAACCAAATAGAAATGAACCAGAAAGATCTCAGAAGAACTCAGAAAAGCGGGCCAACTTCTGGAATGTACCTGTCACCTTAGTGAATTCATTAGAATGTGCTTCACTGAACTTCTCTGAATCATAGGTTGCGCACTGCTGCATATTACACGTCGTGAGTAGCTGCTTATGAGATTCCTAAATCTATGCAGTACATGGGAATAATAGATAGAGGCATTTCCCAGAATTATGACATAATGGACTATATTTAGCACATTACTCAATATAGAGAGGCCCAGATCCTTCTAGTTAATTGTTTGAAGAGGAATATATAAAGCCCCTGGTTGAGGGAGAATATGAAGTCGAGTTACATACCATCAATGCTCCAAGTTATTACAGAGTTTCCAATCATAGTGACTTCCAGTCGTACAGTGGACAGTAACTTGTCTTCCTATAGTGGACGTGTCATAGTATTCTCCTCCATCATTTTCGTCCGAATTGTGTAGCCGTTTGTTCCGTATTTCGTGGCCTCGGAGTATCCAAGGAATAAACAAGCTACAGCACTTTTGGACTTTAATATTTAGTCGACCTCCATGCTTCGGGAGTCATTAGGAACTGGTTATCTTCTTCCAGGTCAGGACAAGTCCGTGGACACGACCCACTACTGGAAATAGTTAGTTTTACGCTGGAATATTCGCCAGGACTCTTTGCAAGTTCGGCATCTTAATTGTAATCTCTGCTGCAGGCACCGCTTCGCGGCCACACGGTATTAAGTTTAGTAGTCATTCATTAACACTTTATTATAATGATCTTTGAAATTATTGATACCTATCGATGTTTGAATGAAGATTGAATTGATTAAACACACAATTAAAATAAATACTTTGTTTAAATTTGTAATCAAGTTACAGTGTAGTGTCTAGTTATTCAGGATTTTGAATCCGTTGTTTCAGGTGGGTTTGCCTTGGCCAAGGTGACCGTAACAAAATGGGCTCTGTCGGGAAAATACACTGTAAAAAATACGTTAATTTTGAAACAAATTTTGATTGATGTGTTTAACTTTGATATCGGTGCTATATATTGTTATTTGTGACAGAAGTGGTTCATACACGATTGCGTTTAACGCAGAAGATTTGTTAAAAATGTTACGTGGGAGAAGTTTGATGTGCTCAAAAACCCCGACTTAATTGATTGGGCCAGTATTATGGGATGGAAGTTAGGCCTTCCATGATGAAACAGTTAATTAAAAATCATTTGATAACACATCTTGTTGAGGAATATTTACTAGACGAGGGATGATTGGAACAACAAGTTGGAAATTCAGGATGAGTCGGATAGTGTCTGACAAGAAACAGATGAAATGCAAATGCAGTAATAGAAATGGCCAAATTTGAAATGCAAGAGAAAGAAGACAAGACAAAGAAAAGGAAAGGCAAGAACAAATTACAATGACGAGAAGGAAAAACTTGAATTAGAAAGGAACTAAAACAACAGGAACTAGATGCCAAATTGCAAATGGAACAAAAAGAAAAAAGAAGACAGATTACAAATGGAAGAAAGAATGAAGTTGGCAGAAATTGAAGCCAATACAAAATTAGAACAAGAAAAGTTAGAAAAAGGCCATCAGGCTCCTCCTCACACGCAGTTTGATGCCACCAGAACAATCAAATTAGTCCACATTTAGGGAAACGAAGTGACAAGGATTTTGCACTCGAGAAGATTGCCGAAAAGTATGAAGTGGCCAAAGAGCAAGGAAAAACATGCTTCAGACTGTGTTTATGGGAAAGCTAGAGAGATCTAATCATCCCTTATCCATTGATCAGGCAGTGATTATGAAGTAGTAAAGCAGTCTATTCTTAAGGCCTTATGAATTAGTGCCTGAGGCGTATAGGCAAAAATTTCGGAGTGCGAAAAAAACTTGCAGATAAACTCATGTTGAGTTTGCTAGAGTTCAGGAATCAAACTGCGCGATAGGTGGCACTCCAAGGATGTGAAACAAGACTACAATCAACTTAGGCAGTTGGTTTTAATTGAGCGGTTTAAACAATGCATTCATGCCGACATACAAAAATCATTTGGATGAACGCGATATCAAGATTGAACATGCAGCAAAAATAGCAGATGATTACGCCCTCACACATGAGTTGAGTTCCAGCAATGTATGGGGGGGCCTAGTAAGTCAAGTCGAAAGTACAAGAGTTTAATTCAAATAGGCCTTACCAAGGTAGATCATTTCAAAGTCATGGTACTATTAAAGAAGGGAAAGTCAGTCAGGTTCCTCCAGGCAGGGGAATAAGGGTCCTTTAGTGCAAACCAAAGTCAGGGAATGGTTTTAAGTCAGATATAACTTGCAAATATTGCAAGGATTCAGGTCATTTTGGCAAGTGTGTGGAAGTTGATGGCTGAAAGGAGATGGCCATGAGCAGAAGTCTGCCCCACAGGTTGTGCGGTGTCTTAGACCACAAGTTAGTTACCAGGCTATTAAACAGAAAGTGTGAGTTGTAGAAAGTTAGGGAGACTTTGAACCATTGTTTTGGAGGTTTCAAGTGTCGCTGATGGTGACAAAGTTGATCCAAAAACCTATAAAGATAATGCGTGACACATGTTGGGCCCAGTAAGTAATTTGGAGGGGTTTGCCCTTTAGTGAAGTTAGCTAAACAGGGAGAATGCTTTGATCCAAGGTCTAGGCAGGATATATTAGTTGTCCCTTTTCACAAGGTGAATTTGAAGGTCTGATTTGGTATAAGGTACAGTCATAGTTGGAAGTAAGGCCTGAACTTCAGTCAAAGGTGTTTCAATGTTATTAGGGAATGATTGGCAGGCGGGAAAGTCCAATGCCCGAACAATTGTTACCCACAATCCCAGCACAGAAATAGTAGTGTGATAGAATCGTACCAGTTTATCAGCCTGTGCAGTTACTAGGCGTATGGCTAGGAAAGCCATGCGTGAAGCAAATATGATAGGAAGGAGGAAGACCTTGTCCACAAATTTAGATTAGAGGACACGGTTCATGACAAAATTTAGATGAACCAGGTCAATTTCCCTCTTCAGGGGAGACACAGGTTCTCCAAAACATGAGTCAGGCATTGAGCAAGTCCATAGTAGGGATAGTGATGATGATCCCTTGAGTCTTAACAAGTTAGTTCTTGAACATGAGATGATCCTGACTCAAGAATTCTTAGTCAAAGGGCAGTAAACCCTGCAGGAGTATGAAGACGTCCTGTGTGTTGTTACAAACACAATGGTGTGATGATGGGAAATGGAGGCCACCTGATGCTCCTGCAAATGATTGAGTGGAAAGTTGTTCATCAGGTAGTGGTCCCAAGGTGTATCACAGGGAAGTCATCAGCATGCCCATGATAGTCCTATGGCAGGAAAGTTGAGGAGTCAAGAAGACACAATGATAGGATTTTGAACACTTTTGCTGGCCTACCACTTCGTAAGGATGTTTTGGAATACTGTAGATCTTGTCATACTTGTCAAAGTTGTGGGCAAGCCTACCCAGAAAATACCGCCCGCTCCTCTTGAACCGATACGGCATTCGGAGAAGCCATTAGTAGGGTCATAGTGGACTGTGTAGGACCTCTCCCTAGGACTAAGTCAGGTAATCAGTCCCTACTTTACTATCGGGTGCCTAACTAGGTTCCCTGAAAGCCATCCCCTTAAGGAATATTAAGGCTAAGACTGTAGTGAAGGCTTTGACAAGTTTTCTCTTGTAGGCCTACCTAAGTCAATTCAGTCAGATCAGGTGTCAAATTTTACATCTGGCCTATTTCACAAGGATGTATGGTGGGGATAGACAG
>JAMKCH010033046.1:0-16701 GCA_023653785.1 Ophioderma brevispina
TATACATTAGTCGGGTTTCGCTCTTGTCACACGAAATTCACATGAAATGAACGGCGTTCAGCGAAGGAAATCCGTGTCCAGAAGAAAATCAAGGCCTATTTATTCCACTGCGATGCTTGATTCCGAAGACCTGTACTGCGGCCTATACTTAACCGATATGGATGATCTTTGCAGCAAAAATTACAGATAATAAATACGCCTTTTTGTCAGATACCGCATATGTTAGATATATTTATTGAAAATTCAAAATGCGGACACAATCCGGGTCACGTTGTTTTGACTCACCGGCGTATATATGAAAAAACAAGTATAAAGTATTGTGATAGATACTCTTTCTTTCTTTAATTTGTTTTGAAAACTAACCAACAGAAAAGAAGTTTTTCAATATATGACTGATTGCATTCCAAGATGACGCCTTGACGTCTAATAGTATTTCGGACAAGATCGTTTTAAATTATAAGGTCTGTACGTATCTACAAGGGAGGCTGATCTATTACCTAATCATGATTACTTACATTTACAAATAACGATCAAAAAAATCAGGAAGAAGATTGTAATACGACCTAAACATGAAAATAGCTATTTGGAGTTTATGTATATCAAATATCGTAAGAATTTTAAAACAAGCAAATACTGGAGGGGAGTTGGCTAAGAAATGAGAGTTGATACAAATGAACGCATATTTTCTTTTGTTTTAGATGATATCACCGAAGGTTGCAATTATTTTTTTTTTTTAAATCCGGCCCCAAATAATATTACAGTACTGAATATGCGGACAACTATGAGAGTTATAAAGCTAGAATAACGTACTGCCAGTAAATTGTTTAAGGATAAGAAGGCAAAAAATCCCAAATTTAGAAACAATATTTATACTTCCAGTAGGGTATCGTCAAAGTAATTCCCGAGAAACTTAATATCGACCTTTTGAAATTGGATTTTTATCAATATTTACTTCATTGCATGGGTATAACAATATTACAATTGCCTGTTTTTGAAAACCATGCATTCCACATTTTTTTCCGATTATCTCGCATTATCTCGGCGCTAATCCCTTTAAGAGTAGATACTTCCAGGTGGAGGGTATCGTCACAGGTCATTTCCGAAAACTTAATATCAGAACTTTTGAAATTGGATTTTTATCAATATTTATATTCATACAATGGTGATAATACAATATTACTATGTCTGTTTTTGAAAAGCCATCTTTCCCATATTTTTTTTTTCGAGTCTCTCGCATGGTTCGCTGCAAGTGATCCCTTTAAGAGAATGAAAATAACGTTCCAGGTGAGGGTATCGTCAAAGGTAATTCCGAGAACTTAATATCAACACTTTGGAAAAGTGGATTTTTATCAAAATTTATATTAATAGCATGGTATACAATATTACTATGTCTGTTTTTGAAACAAATATTTAGTTTTACCTTGTTTAATAGACATCTATTTGCTTTAAGCCAGTTGGACACATTGCAGAGTTCATGGTTTACAGTATTAATGAGGATGGAGAGGTTTTTGTGAGAATCCAAAAGGGTTAGTATCGTCGGCAATAAATGATAAATGTGAACAAAATAGAAGAGTGAGTAATATCATTTATATATCAATAAAAGCATGGGCTTAAAATTGAGCCTGGTGGAACCCCACAGAGTTTGTAAAAAAGGATGATTTAACAACAACCATTATTATAAACAGATTAAGATCTGTTCGGACGATAGTTTCTGAACCACTCGAAGGCTACGCCCGCCCTCGAATTCCATAATGAGAAGCTTATTTAGAAGAATATTGTGGTCTAAGGTTCCGAAAGCCTTCGAGAGATCCAGGAACCCATACACCGAGAGTAGGGTATTTACTGTCTAAGTTAGAAACAATAGTATCATATGCTTCCATTAGTGCCATATAAGAGAAGATTTGTACGAAACCGAATTGGGAATTATGGAGGAGGTCAACGAGAAAGAATGCATACAAGCCTTATGGATAATACGTTCGAGAATTTTGGAACACACAGGAGACCTAAATATGCAGATAATTGTAATCTTACTACGATCACCATTTTTATAAAAGGATTAACTTTAGCAATTTTTAATATTTGGTTGGAACGAGCCATTGCTTCATGTAGATTGTGATATATGAGCAAGTGGTGAGGCAATTATTCCACGAACGTATTTTATAAATGTGGGTTTTATATCCTAAAGCCGGGACTGGTACGCAGAGTTCATGGATTTAACACATAGTGATGATTTCTCGGTGTCTGTTGGAGAAAAAAGACAGTGAATTATTGGTGAGGGTGGTCAATGTTGAGAAAATGTTTAAATCAAGTTTACATTTATTGATTTTCCGGGTAAGATTGGAACCAATATGACAAGTCCTCCTAAAACAGTCTACATTTTTACGGAGGATCAGTAAATTGACAGAGTCGGTACATGATAAACCAAAGAAGAAGTTTTAGGCCCATGTTTAACGACAAGGATATCATATAAGGATAGTCCATGTTTGCTTGGATTATTTTTTGCTGTGCTCTAATTTATCCGTGTAGTATGTTTCTCTTCTTCGAAGCTCTAATGAGAGTAGTCAACTTATTGCGATATGTAGTGATTTATTTGATTTTCGTCAGAAGTATAAGCAATATTGTTTTGTACAAGTTCTCTTCCTGTTGGATAGATTTGATGATAATAGGTGTGATCCACGGTTTTATCACAATGTTCTAAACTGTTGTTTAAAGTACATGTGGCTTTATAGGAAATAAAAATCATAGATTGGATTAATTTATGTTAAAAAATTTTTAAAAATTTTAAGCATCATCAAGTGTTCTCAATATCACATACAAAGTTCCAATCAATAAGGTTCGAGTGAGTGTGAAAATTCTTTATACTATCCTGATTATATAACAGGGGCTGGTGCTAAGGGCAGGTCGTTTAATATACAAAATCATAGTTCCTTTTGTAATTTGAAAAATGGGAAGAAGTGTTCGGTTAGGACTACCACACTCACACACAGAATTAGTTGGATGAAAAACAAATTAGTAATATAATTATCTATCAGGGTGCAAGATGATTTACTCTGGTTGGGCGGTCATAAGAGGGTACAGTCATTGTTCTGCAAAGTATCAAAGAATATATTAACTATATTAAATCATTATATTTAACAATCGATATTGGAAATCCCTGGTTGATATAGTAATTTTTATTTTCAGCTGAACATTGTAATTAACATGGGTCAGATCAGTTATAAAGAATTGATATCGGTTCTGTGGGCACAATAATGACACCGTAACGTATTATGATAAAATAATTTCTATACACTGAAATTCGCAAATGAGGAAGTGTCAACATAAGTTTCCTTGCAAAGTGTGAGATCATCCCTGGTACGATATTGAATCGAGTTGTGAATATAGATAGCAACACCACCTCGTTGTCTTCCAATGCGTGGAGCATGCAAGAGAACATAATTTTCAATATCAATTAAATTCGAAGCATCATTATTAAACCAAGTTTCTGATAAGCATATAATAGAAAATGTATGGTTAAAACTAGCAATATATGTATGAATATTATCAAAGTTACAATTAAAACTTCGTGAATTCAAATGAAAAATTGAAAAATCATTAGAGCAAGAAACTAGATCATTGTTATTGAAAAGAGAGTCCATGATTTGACACCTTATAATCACGTAATTGTGCAAAATCGTTAACTCTATTATGGAAGTTATCTTCAAAGACAAATGGATTGAATTTCAGACTAAGCAAACGGTTATATTCAGTGGTACTGTCAAAACAAAATAATGCGAACCTAAACTCATCATCATCATCAAAATGATTAAAAGGGAACAATTCACTAGTACATTTGAAACAAACCCAATTAGATCAGTATTGACAGGGATAAACGCAACGTTTATGGTAAGATAATTTGCAGGAGTTACATACAATTGTAGACTGATGTTTTAAAATACTTTTGTGACAAGTATTGCATGTATTAGCCATGATAACCATTGGTATTATATAGAGAGCTTAGGTAGATATGAAAATACAATATGTATATAATGATACATGAGCTAAAACATGAAAATAAATTAAGATGTTGATATAGTTTGTAAAGCACGCATAATAATACATTCAGCGTGAGAACCAGGATAATCAAAGACAATAAGCATGTAGGAAATTTAACATTTGTAACAGATTTGATATTTAATTTCCTGAGAGTATAGAGATTATACATGAGATATTGGATATTAGACAAGTAAGACTAAAATAAACATTTGAAGTCAAAGAAGCCATGCCAACATTAACAAATAACACATAATAACATACCAAAAAATAGTGAAATCTAATTTATGTACAAACATTAGCAACAAAAAATTTAGAAAATAGAAACAAAATTCGACCCAGAAGAACTACCAAGAAAAAGAAATGCCAATTATATATATATGAATAAAGTTTGTAATAAGAAAATAAAAGGGGTAAACTGAAAATATATGAAAGATTTATTTTGTTTTGTGAAATAAACTAGGAAAAAGTGGAAGGGGGAATAGTAGAGGCCAGTCAGGTTGTAAAAACCTTAGAGGTGTAAAATCAAAGTCAAGAGAATCAATTAATACAATGATACCTAACCGCTTACCAGGATTTGAAAGTAGATTAACATTGTTTGTTATTGTTATATCAGAGCTGTTATTTATGTATTTCAGAAGGTCTCTTTATTTGTTTTTGATTCAGCTAATAAATAATCAAATAAACATTTTTTGCTCTTACAGATAAATAATAGTTTTGTTCCATCCTCCAAAAAAACACTATCTTCCAAGATCAAATGGAATAATCTCATGCTCATGTTGTATCAAAAACCATCAACATATTGTTTACTCACACCCTCTTATCGTCAGTAGGTGTTCCGATATTTGGAATTTTATTATGACTCATCAAGATTTCACGTCATTGTATCGCCTGATTTTTCAACTTTGTGGCTATTAAGGATGATGTACTCATTTGATACATAACCAACGGTAGCTGCTCCATTTCTTTTTGTTGGCGTTTTTAAGTTAGTAGTTTTATTCCCTCCCATATCAAGTCCTCAGTCATCTGGCTTAAGGTGAGGGAATACCATGAAAATGAATTTCTTTATTTTACATGCTATTCTTTTCATATTTTAGTAGTTTTTGTATCAAACCATCAACATATTGTTACTCACAACATCTGTATCGTCAGTAGGTGTTCCGATATTTGGAATTTTATTATGACTCATCAAGATTTCACGTCATTGTATCGCCTGATTTTTCAACTTTGTGGCTATTAAGATGATGTACTCAATTTGATACATAACCAACGGTAGCTGCTCCATTTCTTTTTGTTGGCGTTTTTAAGTTAGTAGTTTTATTCCCTCCCATATCAAGTCCTCAGTCATCTGGCTTAAGGTGAGGGAATACCATGAAAATGAATTTCTTTATTTTACATGCTATTCTTTTCATATTTTAGTAGTTTTTGTATCAAACCATCAACATATTGTTTACTCACACACTGTATCGTCAGTAGGTGTTCCGATATTTGGAATTTTATTATGACTCATCAAGATTTCACGTCATTATCGCCTGATTTTTCAACTTTGTGGCTATTAGATGATGTACTCAATTTGATAATAACCAACGGTAGCTGATACATTTATTTGTTGGCGTTTTTAAGTTAGTAGTTTTATTCCCTCCCATATCAGTCCTCAGTCATCTGGCACAGGTGAGGGAATACCATGAAAATGAATTTTCTTATTTTTACATGCTATTCTTTTATATTTTAGTAGTGTTTTGTATCAAACCATCAAACCTATTGTTTACTCACATAATAGGATCGTAAGTAGGTGTTCCGATATTTGGAATTTTATTATGACCTCATCAAGATTTCACGTCATTGTATCGCCTGATTTTCAAACTGTGGCTATTAAGGATGATGTACTTCAATTGGATTACATAAACCAACGCGAGCTGCTCCATTTCTTTTTGTTGGCGTTTTTAAGTTAGATAGTTTTATGTCCTCCCATATCAAGATCCTCAGTCATCTGGCTTAGGGACAGGGGAGGGAAATACCATATGACACATGAATATTTCTTTATTTTACCATGCTTTTCTTTTCATATTTTAGTAGTGTTTTGTATCAAACCATCACATTTATTGTTTACTCACACACTGTATCGTCAGTAGGTGTTCCGATATTTGGAATTTTATTATGACTCATCAAGATTTCACGTCATTGTATTCGCCTGATTTTTCAACTTGTGGCTAGTAAGATGATGTTGTTACTCAATTTGATTACATAACCAACGGTAGCTGCTCCATTTATTTTTGTTGGTTTTTTTACGTTAGTAATGATTCTCTCCCATTAGTCCGGTGCTCGACCCATTTGACTTTGCGCAAGCGTCCTCACAAATTGTTTTGATGGTTTTAGGCAACATTGACTGCTGATTCCAAATCGGATGGTGCCACTTTGGCATCATTGAGCATGGTGAGATAGGGACGGGCGGTATTTTAACAGGGGTAAAAAGGAAGGGTGTAAAATTTGTGAATGTCATTTGGATTGAAAATATGTATAGAAGTGTTTATCTTGTCCTAAGGTTTAAAAAAAAGGTATAGTTTGTAGACCTGCAACCTTTTGTGTTACACTACAGACCAAAAATTTGTTCAAGGTCATCCTGGGATAAAATTACAACAGATCTGGTGTTTCAAATGGTTTCAATTGTTCGTATAGGGGAATGTTAAAACAGAAAAAAACATGTACCTCATGTCAATCATTGCTAAGTATCAAAAGGAGACTAAAAGGATTAACCCCCATAGCCTGTTGACCTTCTCCATTATTTCCCTTTCCCCCCATTATTTATACCACAAATGGTCCACCAAAGTGTGTAACTATATTTGATCATTAATCTCAAACAGAAGAATTTGAGCCAATTTTGAAAAGAATCTGTGCATTCGAAAATGTTTACCCCAGGATGACCTTGAACCATTGTAAAATTGATGTGTTAAAAGTACATGTCCTAGATATAGCAAAATATACCTTTTGTTAATCCATAGGACCAGATGAACATGACTAAACACCTTTGAACCCTTATGAAGCATTTACAAATTTTACCCCTGTTAATTTCCCCCTTACCCTATCTCAAAATGCTCAAGGTGACAAAGTGGCATCTCAAGATTAGATTCAGTAGGTCAATCTTGCTTGAAACCCTCAACTATTTTGTGTGACTCTTGCGCAAGGTCACATGCAGGGTTATTTGGCCAGCACCAGACTAATATCAAAGATCCTCAGTCATATGGCTTAAGGTAGGGAAAGACCATGAAAATGAATTCTTTATTTTACATGCTATTCGTTTCATATTTTAGTATGTTGATACACTTGGCAAAAAACATTTCGGAAAAACATTTCTTTGCGGTCAAAGGTCACCTATTTGCATAAATGGCGGCCATATGATTTTAAGGCTTAAGCTTTACGGCATTTTACGGTACCTTAAAATATGTAATTTTACTTTTAAAACATATTCGAATTATAGGATATTAGAAAAAGGTCGTAAAGAGCATTTTTGCAGTAGTTTTTAGGTAATATATAAATGGTTAAAGTTTGGATCTTTTTGTTGACAAAAAAAAAAATGTGATTTTTTTCTGAAACAAAAGAAAAAATCACAAAAAATGAAATTTTACCCATTTTTCTAAAATATGGACCTTGATATCAAAAAAGCTCCTCTGTTATGACCTGTGGCTGGAGAGGAGAAAATCCTGGCCAAATTGGGGTCAATAGCATTCTAACGTTTTCAAAGGAGAAACCCGTAAACTCTAAAAAATTGGGCCGCTATGAAAATGCTATTTTAATCTAGAAACACGGTTTTTAATTAATTATGCAAATAAGGCACGCATTTGAAGAAAAACTGACACCACGGCTAAGAGTACTTGAATTATTTACATCTACTTACAAAGTTTCATCAAATAGGCAGTATGTTTTTGAGTTATGAATTTTTTACCATTTAGGTTCTTAAATATCGCGGTGAGTGAAGCAACAATAAAATACATAAGAAATATCCGGCTGGGTCAAAAAAACAATGAACAAGTAAAGAGAAAGAAAATCATTTTTTCGTCCGCAACCTTGAATTCGCTTCAAATTATCATAACTTTTTTAAAACAACACAACCCGATTTTAGTCAAACAAAAAGCATTAGAAAGCTTAAATTTTTCATTTTGTTCTATATATTTTATGAAATTATTTTTTACGCAAGGAACCAATTCAATAGCTTGCGAGTGGTATTATGCTTTAATATGGCTTTCCATTCCCCCATTTTATCTTGAAATCAAAATCTATTTCATTAATAAAGCTCGTCTGAAGAAATTTATGATGAGGCTTATCAAAGTTAATCGTAAAAATCTCGCCAAAAGATTCACGCGACATTGGGATAACACATTGCGATGGCCCAAGATCTTGATTATTATTCCAAAAATATGTGATGTGATCTGGGAAAACCCACCACATGCCGCACGGGACAGTTTTGAAAAAAATAAAGAAAATAACTTAAAATCTGTTATATTGTACTCCATCTTTTGTCAGACCGCACAAGGCGTAACTTTTGATGTGTGTATCAAAGAAGTAAACATTTATGGAAAATTAATATTTCAAACTCTGCAGTGATACTAAAAACTCAAAATATAAATTTCCCACCATGTGGCGGGTTTTCCCAGATCGCATCACATATTTGTTGTCGATAAATGCCTCCAGAAAACAAGTATTCGTTTGGGAAGAAATTTTTTAAATGCAATGGACATTGACCTTCTGTGTCCCCTACACCGGTAACTAAGCATTTGAGACAGTTAAAATTATTCCTTATTTTATGAACTAAACTAATAATTTGCATCATTTTTTTATCCAAATCAGAACAACTTTAAAATCTGACCACTGTACAACTGAAATTGACCCTTTTTATTGATATATGCTGATTTTAGTCTATAACTCCAAAAACTTTAGGCTGCAGCTATTACAAACTATTATTATTTTCTGAATCCTTATAGTTAGACACTCTTCAACATGATTGGATCAATTTAAAAATTTGACCCTGTACAATCAGGGTCCCTCACACCATTTACGTGTCGTCTTGGCACACAGCGGCGCCATTGTTGAATCTTGAAACCTTGGCATATCTTCACTGCGCTAGGGAGTTATCAACCACATCATAATCGGCTGACCGTGGGAAACTCCACGTACACACATTGTCAGATAGCGTTGATTCGGATTTTTTGTACAGTGCGCAATCCTTGGCCTAATCGTAACCGAGTTACGCACCAAATATTCCTAACTAAAGTGTCAGTTAGCTGACTAGTTTATAATACAGGTTTATTTTTGGAAAAAAGACGAAAAAACGTGAAAAAAACGATCCATACAAGCATTTTTCTTATCTTTTCAGCTAGCTCAATTCTCGATTGCTGCTGTCAAGTCATGCCACACGCCAGGCTTACAAAAACTAGTGAGCTAAGGGGTCTTTTTTGGTCAGGAACCCGTTTCTAACACCACCTGATTCGTTGATTTCGCGATATCCAAGGTACAGCGAAACCATTTTTCACCATTCCTTTTCAAGCTCAATCGCAGAGCCTTTAACACAGCGTTTTGCTGCTAGGGAGTCACATGACGTAGCGCATGTCTAAGAATAGCCGGCCAATTAGCGATGCGGACACGGAATAGGTGGCGCTGTGTCCCAGCAGTAGAGATGCTATGGGAGCGTAAATGGTGTGCCCTGTCAGGCTGTCAACACTTCTTATTTCCTATGAACTAAACCGATATTTGCATCATTTTTTTATCCAAATCGGAATAATTTTAAATTTTGACCCCTGTACAACTGAAATTGACCTTATTTTATTGATTTATGCCGATTTTAGGCTGTAGCTGTTACAAACTATTATTATTTTATGAATCCTTATAGTTAGATACTCTTCAACATGATTGGATCAATTTAAAAATTTGACCCTGTACAATCAGGCTGTCAACATGTTTAATCACCCAAACCATTTGTACTTGAGATATGTTACAATACTCAAGTAGCTCATGGTGGTTTTGTATGCAATATATGTCCAGAGCTACTCTCTTCAGGAATCCACTAATTGAAGGTCCAGGAACAATTTTTGGTTGGTAACATAATTCTTACTGACGCCGAAAATACTGAAATGGCCACGCCCCCTTTTTCGGGGGTCACGCCCTTTTTAGCTAAGTACTACTGACTGTATCTACAGAACCGTTGGACCTAGGAGGTTGAGAGACCCCTCAAAATGTGCAGAATGGCCACATTATGGGGGTCAGTAATATATTTTTATATCCAAAAGTCAACGATTTTTAAGATAGTTGTCAAAAAATGATTTCACCATATCGCGCACTATACAATTATGAATGAATTCATAAGGTTTTCATGCCAAAACAGGAAGGGAGTTCACCATACACCTTGGATTTTGCCGTAACTCTCCTCAGGGATAATTTTGGGGTAGCTAAGGGTAGGTTACAAAAGAAAATTCATGTTCACTTCCGTTCTCAAATGGCAGTCCGTCAAAATTTTGTGACTTTGAGCAAAATTGGGTAATGCATGTATTAGGTGAAAACCGCGAATTTTTGTCAAAAGTGCATTGTGATGCTAATAGTAAGGAAAATCATTTTCGTTTATTTATTTTTTAATAATAATAATAATAGTAAATGCATTTACATGGGGCTCTACAGAGAACATATCGCTTTGCAACAAAAATTATAAATGACCTTTGACTTTTTTGTCTCATACCTCCTTAACCATACGTAGTAGGTAGTACAAACTATACCCTTTTAATCCTTGTTAAAAGACGAACACTTTGGTTACCTTTTTAAAGCAATCCAAGCACTTTTTTGATTTTGACAACTGAATGATGACCACCACCTTTTCCTGCATTCCGCCCACATTTTCACGAGGAGCACCCTGCGAGCCATTTCGCTCGTCGCATCGTATCTGCGTTTCTCGAGGCCCATATTTCCCCTCATCTCGTACAATATGAATGCCAAAAAAATGTAAGTGTACTCAATAAATAACCAAGAATTGTCGGATATTTCGGATTTGCTCGCTGTAAATTAAATGAGTTAGGAAAGAAATCACGGGCGGTTCGTGCACAATTTAATAGAATTCACAGGTTAAATTTCTCCGTCTTTTGTATAAAATCTCCTAGAAAGCACATAATGCACGCCGATATCATTTATTTTAAATGATAAAATGTTCACAAGTTGTAATTCCTTTGTCTTCTTTTTACCGTTTCCAAACACAGTGGTTCTCAAATATTATGCAGCCAGAGGTGTGTACAATGTCTGGCTGCTATACTGAATTGTCTGTGCATTGTGGCTCCAGCAATGGGCAGAACAAGAGGTGTTCCATTGTATGTGGTACTGTTCCACAATCACAGGTATAGTGTCCTGATCTGCTTCCAGGTAGCCCCACATCTGCAAGGAAACCTTAGATGGCCGGTTCCGGTTCTCAATGTTGAGACATCGCCATGCAGCCAATGAAGAGTTAGCTTCAGGTGGAAGATGCTCACAAGGTTCAATACCGATAGATGTTACTTGGTTGATGGCAAGTCTTTCTTTCCACAAACGACTCTCTTAAACTCCTTAGAGACTGATTCAAGGGGTTGGACTTCGCTTAAGAAACTCCCTCTGGATTTAAGGCGGGGCAGCAGGTATGTGGACATAGGGTGCTTCACAGGAGATACTTGGCAGCAACGCTCTTGCATTCTCTCTACACTACGATGGATGTCTGGTGGAGCAATTCCTGCTTGGATTTATAAGTTGTCCATTGGTGTTGGTCGAGGACATCTTGTGATAAGCCGGCATTTAACGCTGGATCAAGCTTCTTGGCATGGGTTGATCTTTTCTATATAGGGCAAGCATACTCTGCACATGAGTAGCAAATGCCGTCGTTCTTAGGTCATGTAGGCGAGCACCCATCTTGTTCCAGTGTGTTTGTTCAAGATGTTATTGCGTGAACATAATTTACTCTTCGTCTTCTATGTGCGTTTTCTTCTTCTTCTTCATGTGGGTCTTCTTCATTCGTTTGCTAATGTTATCAATAACGTCAAACTAAGAGTTTAAATATTGCTAGGTATATCAAGCGCGCAATTTTGCTTTGTAGTCATTCACGTGTACTGCCAAAGCATAATTGCTGGGCGATAAGCTGAGCGACCAGCGCTCCCTCAAAATGGCAGCTGGATTATGCAAATTAGGTATTACGGCGAACATGGTGTTACAGCCCCAAGAATTAGCAATGATTTATTTCACTTTGAGCAAGATTAAAGTCATAAATTAGCATATAAAATATCATAAATTAATCTAAGTAACATAATATAAAAATATACCTGGCTTGTGTGCACATCTGGTGTGTGTAGAACAAAAAGAATGGTTTAGAATCTTCTAGAAAAATACCCATCTGAGGAGAAGCTGCTGGAAAAGTATCACTCCACCATAGGTGGCGCACTGCTGCATAATTACACAGTCAGTGGGTAGCTGCTATGAGAACCCAAATCTATACAGTGCATATGGAATGGTAAAAGCATTTCCAGTGGAATCCAGAATCATGACATAATGGACTATATTTAGCACATGACTCATATAGAGAGGACCAGATCCTTCTAGTATTGTTTGAGAGGATATATAAAGCCCTGGTGAGAGCTGATGAGGCAGAGTATTACAACATCTTACTCCAAGTTATTAGCAGAGTATAGTGACACCTAGTTGCTTCAAGTTGACAGCGACAGTAATCGCAGTCAAATATAGTCTTCTGTAGTGGACATTGTCATAGTAGTCTCAGCTCCAGTAGTTTCGTCCGACTGTGTAGCCGTCTTCGGTTTTGTATTCCGTGGCCTCTGAATTATCCAAGGATAAACAAGCTACAGCACTTTTGGACTTTATATTTAGTCGACCTCCGAGCTTCGGGCATCATTAGGGGCTGGTTTTCTTCAGTAAAGGACAAGTCGTCCGTGGACAAGTCCCACTATTGGAAGTTGACGTTTTGCGCTGGAATATTCGCCAGGACTTTTGCAAGTTCTGATCTTTATAGTTATCTTTGCGGCAGCCCGCGTTCCGCACACCACCGGTAGTAAGTTAGTATTTTAATAATTAACAACTGTATTATAGAGTAATCTTTGATTATTGCTACCTAATTGATGTTTGATGAGATTGATTAGACACACAATTAAAATAAATACTTTGTTTTTAAAATTGTAATCATGTCACAGTGTATTGTCTAGTTATTCAGGAGTTTGATCAGAAAGTTTTAGAAGTGTGTTTTGGCCTTGGTCAAGGGACCGTAAACAACAAATGGATACTCTTTATTAATCGCGTTATATACTCTTTTTATTAACCGCGTCTTCCTAAGAATGCACGTCATGTGTGAAAATTATCGAACCTTCTTTAACATCGAGCTTCAAGAAAGGTTAATAAACGTGAAATGATATGGTTTCTTGCTCTCTGATATTTGAGTCCTGTGACAAAGTAATGAAAAGTACGATAATGCACACTAGAAATGGGAACCTTATTCAAAATTTCAAACGTATGTATTTTCCATTATTTTCCATGGGAGTTTGCCATTGCATATCCAAATATACAGTATCATTTCAAGACTATTATAGTATAATGTCAATAGTGATTTTTGCGAAACACACAGTAAAACCGGTTATATTTCAGAATCTAAGCAGGAGAAAACGTTGAATACCAAAATAAGAAACCAAATACTATTTAAAGGGCCACCATGAGTTATAAAAATATTCAGAATAATTGAATAGACCCTTCTACTTGAAATTTCACTTCCACAAAATTTGAAAAAATCCGACACTGATAACAATCAATGTGTGAAATCCTTGCCCAGAATTACAGTAGTTGTATCTAGCAGGTTTTGTGACACAAGTCAAAGCATTCAGACCGGGATGGATCAGAATTGTACTTCGGGGGCTGGATTAAAATATTGACTCGACAAGTGAAGGTGAATTAGGACGGGATTAGCACATTATACAATAGCAAGGACTGTAAGCTTTTTGATTACTGCATGCAAAATGGATAAAACGCAAGTAATGTTAGCATCCATTGGTTGGAGAAGTGAAGCTTACAGGAAAATATTTAGTTCCTGTTCCCTTTTTATCCCATGGGCCTTTAAAACAGAGGGGCGATATGCGAGGGTGCCCATGTCTGTATGTTTGGTATGTAGGTGTGTGTTGTGTGTGTGTTCCGTTTGGTGGTTTTGTTAGGTTTTCGGTTTTGTGTCTACTTCGAAAAGTTCCAGTTTGGTTAGGTTTGTTAGGGTTTTCGTTTTTTTGTGTCTCTTCGAAAAGTTGAAGTCCGATTTAAACAAGGGACTGGGGTTAAGGTACAATCGGGGTTCCGTCATATGTGAAGGTTCAAAAGTCAAGGATCAAGGTCAAAGGTCATCTGAGGTCATGTTACAGACCGCCATCTTGCAGGGGGATGTCGCAAGTTACTTGCAGTATTTTTACAAACATCTAAAACCTAAATTATTTTTATATTTATGGAAGTGATTTCAGTAAGGGTCCATTTCATTATGTTGAGATTTGTCGTGCCATTGTTTCACCTTTTAAAGACTCCGCACCTCCGGTGCTGATATTTCTGTCTCTTCTTCTAACAACATGGCGACAGATTGTCTTACAATCAATTCATTCTGTCCAATCCATATGGAATAGTGTATATAAATAGGAACGCTGTCCAGACGTATAGATCAACTTTTTACCGTAGTCATGGAAACATAATACGTATGTCAATCTGTATTTTTGTTTGTCGATGCAGAATTATATACGCTCATAATAATATGAAGTGTAACAAATAAACCTATGTCGGATTACATATATGCGTAAATTTTAAATTTCATGAAGATATATCGAAACCTTATATATCATCCTGACAGTATTATTTCTTGTGATGGTACATTAACCATGGAGCTTCTAAGCACTTTGGTCAATGCAAGCAAATTAATCATGATTTTGATTGTTGCAATCGAAGCTCTGCTAAGAATCTCTGCAGCATATCTTTATGTAGAGCCATTTGGAACCGTGTTCGACAACGAACTCAAACTATGTGTTCTAAACATCATCAATGAAAGGAAGGAAAATTTGTCTTTTATGGGACTTCACAACACCTCTGTCAGTCTTCCATATACAGCATCAGAGTAACTCAACACGCCTTTTGCAGATACCATATCGAGATACTCTTATAGACCACTTATGACATTTTTACATTGAGCGGAAGGGTATTTAATTGCAGTGGTTTCTAACAGGATATTTTGTTGTTAATTCAGCTGAAGCATGCGATGTCATTTATGGTCACAAAGTCTTACGCTTACTTTGCAGGTAATGTTAGTCTTTATATCAGTAATATATCACACCAAAACAATCCCCCCAATTGTCCTGAATCGATGGAAAATGATCATTATCCGAATTAAATCAAACTTTTCACAGTGTAATGGTGTTATAGGGTATGACGATAAAATCACATGTCATGCCCAGTATGAATATGATTTTGCAGCATGTGGGACTGCCTTATTTTCATCAAAATGCCTGCCACTTTGGTCATAGGAAAATGGTTTTTGTCGATGTGGGTGCGAAAGTGAATTTTTTCTAAGCAACAAACAATTTGCCATGTTTTTATTAACTACCCATCTATGCTGCTGAATATATTTGGATTGAGTTATAAGTACAAAGATAGAGAAAATAGAGATAAATTCGTTCATTGGATTTAAAAGCTTAAATGTATTAAGCACTTTATTGGGGGGGGGGTAATTTAAGTAAAGACAAAAAAAAAAAAGTTTATTTTATTTTCAAAAAAAAATGTCACAAGTAGGCTTAGAACTGGAGTATTCACGGGATTGGTAATTACTTAATGTGGCTACAGCAAACCCAATTATTGAACTCGAAGCTGGCCGTGTTTCACGGCTTATATTCTTTGGATGTACTGGCACTTCACGAAAACCACTTGTTTCCTTGAAACCAGAATTATTTCGAGATCTGCGAACTCTTACTCGCCTGTATCTTTACGGGAAATCATTAGTTTCTATTGATACGGATCAGGTAGCAGTAGTTTTAAATAGGATTGTGTTTTTTCAAGAATTGGGGTAATTAGATATTTTGTACATTCACAATCACTGGATACTTTGAAAGCTGGACGTATTTCGGGATTGAGCAGGCTAACCGTCCTCTACCTTTTTAAACATAAATTTGGAATCGGTCCAAATATGAGCATTTTCGGGGTTATGGAATCTAACAATTGTATCTTTCTGTCTAGAAACAAGTTAACTGATTTGATGTTGGATTGTTTAGAGATTTGGATATGCTTCCTGGTTTGCGACGTTGACATCCAACAGGTTGAAGGTTCTTGCCACTTTGTTGATTGTTTTCCAGATTTACGAATCTGAATGACACTAACCTGGATCGAACAACCAATTTGTCTAATTGGCGTAGAATTGTTTCAAGGTTTAGGATTTTATACATCTTAGTAATTATGATAATCTACTGACTAAAGTACGCGGTAGCATTGTTTATAGGTTTTTGGAAATGTTTACTCCTTGTATTTGAATGCAAATGAATTGTTGTACTGGAAAGCTGGTGTATTTCAGGGCTTAGATACGTTGGTCTTTCTAACGCCTTATGACAACCATTATCTAACAAACAATACCAGCTGGGTTGTTTGCCGGTCTACAAAATGTAAAGG
>JAMKCH010033047.1:0-18395 GCA_023653785.1 Ophioderma brevispina
ATTATCCCACTGGCACGATCCGTGATTTGCTCACTAACACTAGAACAATTGAAAAAAAAATCATCCAAAATCATATTTTTTGTCATGTTTGTAGCAAGTTTTAGGTATCCTCACATACCCCACAAGTTCAGGATCAAACCACCTAATTAAGGACAATATTTAGAGCATTAAATGCCCGTACGGTCCACATACTACAAAACACGTAATTCATGTAGACATATCTTTGGACACTTAACTAATAACTGCTGTTTCTCACAAATCATCTTTTTTTCTTTCACCAATATTTTGCTAGACAAATAAATTTATGAGAATTTCTACAAGACCTTATTCTTCATTTTAAAGCTATTCATGCAAATTTTTAAATATTTTCACTCCTTCAGCGGGAATCAAATCACTGATAGTGTCTTTATTTACATCCATTGTCCCAGTTTTTAGAGAAAACATATCCAAGTCGGTAGTATCATCATAGATATTGACATTTGGAACATTTTCAACATTATTGATAGAATCCAAAGTAACACTCAACACCCCATCGCTATCATTATCACTACAGTCAAAAGAAACGCGTGCAACATCATCAGCTAACCATTTTATTTAAAAGAAATAAATTTGGCACAGTGAAGATTATGAACATGCAAAGTCAATACTCCACGATAAAATCCACGGTAATCTTCTTCAGAAATTAAGTTTCCATTTTCAAGAGCAGTCTTGGAGATATCCTTTGTCCAGCATTCATTTTTTCAGCCAAGCCATATTTTTATGTCATAGTTAATACATTTATTGCCTGAAATAGAGGCGCTAGATAATATATTCACAATGCGTACTGTTGTCGGACCATGTTTTTTTTATAGATATTGTAAAAATAATTTTGGCATGTTACAGCCCGGAACTAATTGCAAAAAAAAAAATGTTCCTTTTTTCCTCATAGCTAAACGAACTAAACATTTCCAACACATTTTACAGCTGCTATTTTAAATATTTAATAGCTATTTTAAAAATAAATTCGCTCTAATTTCGCCATTTTACCTACATGTTCAACTTACATGACTTTGAAGGCATTTAGTCACAGGATAGAACAGGAGCTCAGAGAGTTATTCATCAGAAAAGGTGCAAACAGTTTGATGACCAGGGGCCCGTTTCACAAAGACTAACGTCCATTGTAATAGCCCTGGAGCCTAGCACAGACATTTGTAACAACATCGCGTACAAAAGTTTGAGTGTTAATATATGGCTTGACAGACTGACAGGTACCCCTGAAACGTGATTCTTAAGTGGCCAGCAAGTGGGTGCCTTAAGAGGAGGGGGCCAAATCACAGTTTGTTACAGGGGTCAAATTTTGTATTATCCCAATCATGTTGAAAAGCACACCATGTTATGTGTCTAACCATAGGATTCAGAAAAGGTATGTTTGTAATATGTACAGCCCTAAAGTTTCAGAGTTATAGCAAAAACGGCAAAAAATCCATAATAAGGGTCAATTTCAGTTGTACAAGGGTCAAATTTTAAAGTTGCTTTGCTCCATTTGGAAAAAAATGTGAACTTAATTGGTGGAGCTCATAGGATTAAAATAAGGAATAGTTTTGACTGTCTTAAAATGCTTAGTTTCCAATTGATGTAGGGGGCACAGAAGGCAACGTTCCATTGCATTCAATGGGGCTTGATCTTGTTACCCGCCCCCCTACTTTCTTACGCCAGCATTTGAGACACTCAAACTATTCCTTTTTTATCCTTAACTCCACCAATAGTTGCACCATTTTTTTATCCAATTCGAGCAATTTTAAAGTTGACCTGTACAACTGGAAAATTGCCCTTTTTTTGAATTTTGCTGTTTTTTTGTAGCCTTAACGCTGAAACTTTTAGGTTGGGTACATATTACAACTATACCTTTTCTGAACCCTTATGGTTAACACATAATATAGGAAGACTTTTCAACATGGATTTGGATAATTACAATTTTGACCCCTTGTAAAACTGTGGTTTTGGCCCCCTCTCCTTAAGGCGCCATTTGCTGGACTTAAGAATCACGTTTCAGGGTTCCTGTCAGTGCTGTCAACATATTTAATCACTTCAAACCTTTTGTACTTGAGATGTGTTACAAATTTGTGCTAGCTCCCGGGTTATAAGTTTGATTTTCGAGTCGTTACCTCGATCGAGCGTTAAGTTTGACCTTGAATTGTAAGTAAAACTTATGCTTGATCGAGATACGGTTGATTACAATCGATCGTAATCTTGTGAAACTGCCCCTGGTTATATTGATAGTAGTGTCATCCAAGATCAATATGCTATATCTATATTGCTCTCTGCTGCCGTTCGCATCCTATGGCAAAAAAAAGGAGCAATACGGTAATCAGGGGTTAACATATTTAGAAAAGCTCCAGTCATGTCCAGAGGGTTTTGAATAAGTCCCATGATGCCTAGCAATGTACCATACTGTACTGTCCAACAACTGTCAATACTTTGGGATACAAAGTTCCACAGTTGCAGCCCCACAAGAAAATTCATAACACTAAACATTCCCTACTACGAACACTTTCTGGGCTAAACTGAACGTAAAATTCAAGGTTTTTATTTGTGTTAAGAATAGATTTTTATGGGATCACATGACCCTATTGAGGTGAAATTTCCCAAAAAAACGGTTTGGCATTGTGGGATTTGAACTTCGATCCAAACCCTCTGAGTCATGTCCAAAATACATCTCAATTTCCCCGTAATAGCAAAATCAAGGAACAAAAAGTCATTGCATGTATCTTTAAAATTGTTTCTTCCCAAGATACAGGTAAAATTTGGTCTGGAGGTCGAAGGTCCACAAAATCACAGTGCAAGGGGTCCAAAAAGTTTTAAGTTTCAAAATGCCCTGATTTAAGTAAAAAATAGGCTCAAATTGCTCGCTTGATATTTAGATTGAAAAAGAAACGGTTTTCCATACACTTAGACATAGTTCAAATTCAATTGGCTGACATTGAAACCGTTGCCATAGGACTGCATCGTGGTTGACCTCTGGCCTTCCCTCCACATTAACATGTATTTACAACTTGTACCTTTTCAGACATGTAGACATGTATCAAAGTGTCTGCGTTTAGGCTTTATGCATATTAAGAATAATTAATTTGAACAATTCCTCTACAATATTGAAAGTTGTCATCATAATAAGTCTTGGATAATGACGGAAAATATTGGAAAATAAAGGGTGGCATGTTATAAGGAGCTAATAAAAATACTCCAATTTTCCTAATCATAAAAATTAAGTGCAATTCTACTGAACGTAACATTTCATTCACACGTTTTTACAGCTGGGTTTTTCAACATATATTTCGCTATTTATCTATACATGAACAACTTACAGCTTTATACAAGGGACTATTGTAGCCTATAGCAAAGTGTCTGCGCTTAGGCTATGTATGAATATCTAAAGGCCTGACTAAGAGATTTTTTAAATATAACCTTTTTGTGTATTTATTGAAAGTAGTCAACTAAAATAAAGATAGTCACCTAAAATGCCCAATCCAAAGTTTGAGATATCGGATTTTGTTTCCACGCAGTAAACATTATATTATGTGTAGTATACAGTTCATAGGATAAGGTGTATAACTAAATTTCCGGATCCGGAAATTATAACAAAGTTGGATTTTCTATAGAAGACTTAGATTTGCGCTTAAAATAGTTCCCACAGTGTTAAGTATATGCACCAAGTATTAGGTATATGCAAAAACAATTTGTTACAAATGGGGGTCCGCTTTTTCCCCTTAATTTTTTTTTCCCCTTTGTATCGGAATAATTCTAAATCAGCCTTTTAAGTGATAATTAATTTGAACAATTCTCTAAAACAAGAGGTGTTCACTAATTGGATATATACTGAAATATTGAAAAATAAAGTTTGCACATTACACTTATGATAGGAAAATTACTTCATTTTCCTATCATAAACTTGAAGGCCAATTATTAAAGGTGCAACGAGAGATTTTCACATCAGGTGTCCCTAAAAAATCGGAAGTACTGCTTTTGCCCTGATGTAAAAGCTTTCAATCAAAAACTACCCATCTGAAAGGATTAAGCTGAGAAATGTTTGTTTGGTACAATTTTTTTTTTAATTTCAATTTCGTATAGGGAAATACGAAATTAAGCCTAAGCAATCAAAAACACATTTTTCTCTATTTTAAGACATTTCTGTAGTCTAATACAAGGCAAGAAATTTTTGGAGGGTCTAATCTATGTGAAATTTACTATTATGACACCAATAATTTGGGTGCCTCCAAAATCTCTCGTTGCAACCTTAATGAAACGTAACATTTTACATAGATGGCTCTTTTACCATAAGCTTTTAAAATAAAAGCACTCTTTATTTCGCCATTTACCTGCTGAGCAACTTGCGCTTATACAAAACGAAAGAAGATACAAGTGGCAACAAGAGATTCCATACCTAAGAGTACCTAAAAAAACATGAAATATCCCTGATTTTTGCATTGATAAAGCCTTCGATAAAAATATATACTGGCAGGATTAAGCTGTAACATTCATTTCTTGGGTACAAAATGTGAAATATAGTGCAAAAAAATTGTGAAATTTCGATTTGGCGCAAAACGGAAATTTCAGCTTATGTTTTATATTGAAATATAAGAAAAAACAAAATCACCCTGTGTTTTCAATTTTTTCATTTTGTAGCCAAATACAAGGTAAGAAATCATTGAGCGCTAATCTACATATAAAATCAATACTATCTACAAAAGTATGAATGCCTTGAAATCGCTTGTTGCAACCATTTTTGGACATTCTAAACGCATGCTTCGCATAATACGAGTTACACGTAAAAACGGTTAGAAATTAAACAACGTCTTAAACAAATTTGCACAGTTTTAAAAACAATTTGACAATCTATTTAATACAAAACAACTATATATAAACATGTTTAAAATCTAAATGTTTAGGATTTTACATTAGGATTTGACCCCAAGTGTTTAGAGATTTTGACAAGTTTAATACCTAAATACCAATTTGAACACCACGTTTCTACACACTGTTTTTGCAGTGTAGAGTCAAGAATCTCCTTGGAATACTCGCGAGTGCTAGATTTTCTGGATATGAACGTGTGTGCTGGCCTGCTACACAACATGGAGACATCATGACCAATGAGAATTTGCAAATTAACGTTACGTGGATGGGAGGATAAAGCAGCCTTCTATTTTGTTTACGATACCTTATCTCAGTGGCGTGGCTAGCATGTTCGGGGCCCGTGGACAAAAGACAACTGGGCCCCTAGGTATGATGATCAAAATCCAATAGTCTCAATCATAAGTCAACATTCAGCATCCCACCCCTCACCTATACAACATACAACCACAAATTTGTTCGTTCGTTCGTCCCTCAGTGATGAAAGATGACATGCACCGGACCAAATAATTTAAGGGATGACGAAGTTCTGTGGGTGTGGCTGATGAGACAAATGTGCAGCATGGAACAGTTATGTGACACACCGGACATTCGATGAAAGGAGTACTGCCTGATGGTATGAAGTTGATTCGGACTCGCGTTCTGCTTTTAACCTCCACCTTGCTGATTCGTAGACTCTGATGTTTCAGCCCATCTTTGATAAGGTTGCGCCATAGGAAGCTGCGGGACATCTCGGACTAGGCCTTTCAAACGTTACGTCTATGCTGAAGATATTTAGCGAGTCTTGAATGCATCTTGAAAAGCTCCTCTGTCCACCACTAATTCCTAGTGGAACGTAAATTTAACTATTAAACCAAAGGATCATGCAAAAATGTTTAGATTTTATACAAAAAGTGCAAAAATTTACTTGTCTTTTCATAAAGATTGGTAACAAAGTACTTCTATAAACACAGTCAGTGTTTCTTTAACTGATTTACCCTACAAAATCAGAATATCCATAAGTACATACCACAAACTTCTATATTTTGGAATTGTTGGGACCAAGGAAAAACTTAGTATTTTGAAACTTTGACTCATTGTTTCCCCGAGAACCCCTAGTTTCCTTCCTCGACCCCTGTGAGTATGAAAGACATGGGACATTTAACCTGTGGTCTATTTTCTAATATATTAAAAAACACCACCAGGCTATGGTAAACGTACTTGATTTAGTCCTTATGTTATGTGCCGAACCAAACAAAATGACTCCGTTTTCTAAAATGATTAATTCAATAACTCATTTGAAACTTGTTTACCCCATGTATAACTTGACGGCTTGGTTTAAAGATGTTTTTGCCACACATATTTGTTTCCACTTTTAAATTATGTTAATTCTTTCTGCATGAGTAGACTGAAGTAAGGCATAATCTGCCACTAAGAGAGACTATCGCCAGTGTATAAAATATAAATTATCAAGTAACGAAGCAATTTTGGTGATGATTATCAAAAGCTATCAAATCGATTTCCATCCCACTTTCTGCTTAACCTACTTTTTTAACGAACTAAGCAAAACTACCAGCTAGATTTCCCCTAATAAACGCCAAGTAATATATACACATCCCTAAAGTATATCTTTACTAGCTCTATATTTACATACTTCGGAAAACAATTTCCAATTATTCTTAAGCATTCTGCCAAAACCAGGGTGGTTGAAATTAACACCGTTTGGTGTTCACAGAGGACAACACCAAGGAGCGTCAAAACACCTTTTACAAAAAACATAACAACCAATTGTTCAACACTATGGGGTGTTAAAAAATAACAACTCTGTATTGGGGTTGTTTAAACAACACCGCGAGTTGTTTGAAATTGACAACTCCTTGGTGTGGTCATCTTGATCACCCCGAGGACTGTGTTAATTTTAAACACCTTAGTTTCATATCAAAATGTATCTGGAGGCTTACAAATGACTTATAATAAAATCCAGGCATTTCCACGGACGTACTGAGGCTATAACCCGGGGGAGAGCAACATTCTAATATAGTCGACCTGCTTCCAAGAAGTGTTAACGAGAATCAAATGCGCAAGAAAATCGTTCAAAAATAGCCCAATTGACATTAAAAGGGGGATTTCGTGATCTCCCCAACTTACCTCAAAGAAATTGAGATTTCTATAACTTGAACAAGTGTGCATGATCTTACTGTAGCTGCTTCGGTCAACTTTAGAAGAAATCCGTACTTGTACTATTTGTCCGTTTCCGGACAGAGAATTTAACACACATACAGTGCTAGGGACAGCAATGATACAAACATTACATCCTTAATATCAAAACGAACCGTCAGAATCACCTGAAATTTAGAGAATTAACCCTTTCTTGAGGTTGGATCTTTTTAACCACATAAAAAAAAAACGAAGGTACTAGGAGTACAAACTACACTTTTTAGAACAGGAGCGAATATCATGCATAGGGTATTATTTTAAAGAAATTCGTTTACCCCCACTACAAGACATTTAACACCTTTGGTAGTTAGTATGGACCCTCTACATCAATGCTATAGTAGGTATAAACGTCTACTCTCACCTTTTGTGGTCTCACTTTTTCTATAGGGGCCATTTAAGTTTAACACAGGGGTCCAAACTTTAAAAGGCCCAATCATGTTGAAATGTTGCCATATTGTCCATCTATCCATAAGGATTCCAAAAATATTTATAGTTTGTACGACCTACGACCATTGGTTTTGGAGTTAATGGTCAATGACTAAAATGTTAAAAAGGGGCAATCTCAATTTGGTAACAGGGGCCAACTTTAAAATTTAATCTGATTAATTTTATATACTTGCAAATTAATTGTCTGAGGTAAGAGGACTCCCAAAAGGTATAGTTTGATTATGTTAAATGTTACGGAGATAAGGGTCACAGAAGGCCACACCATTGGATTATGTTGCCCTATGACCTATTTTGGTCGCATATAATGATCACTATGGCAACTGAGATGAATATCAATCTCAGGTACAAACTATTCCTTATTTTGACCACATTCAGTAGATGAACTTTCACTTTTTGTCCAAAATTGGAGGCAACTTCTGATTTTGACCCTGGACAAATAGAAATTGACCTGTTTTTGGGGAGCGGGACCATTTTAGTGCATTTACCCTATCACTCCAAACCAATGGTCATAGATGATGGTACAAACTATACATGTTTGGATCCTATGACTGGCGACGACAAGATGGCATACATTTCATCATGATTGTGCGCATTTTAAAAGTCTGCCCTACTACATTGGCCCCTTTGAAAATTTGGAGAGTACTAACTACCTATATATCGTTGATGTAGAGGGTCCATACTAACTACCAAAGGTGTCAAACCTTTTCTGTAGTGAGGGGTAAACGATGATGTTTGACCTGGGTCCGTGCTCCCCCTCTCTTTAACATGGCACAAATTGAGTGAAGGTTGCCTGCAACTCTTCAAAATCAAAAATGTTTCCATTTCGTCCCCAAGATTTTGATCAGGGGATCAACTGCGACCAGATATTTTGAGCCAGGGGACAGCTGCCCCCCCCCCACCCTTTTTTGTTACTGTACATTTAGTATCTTTGATAATGTATTTTATTCTTGAAATTTAAAATGACCTCTTTCACTCAAACGAAAACTCATGCATAGCTTACGCATACAGGTATTTTTGCATCAAACATTTAACTTGTTTGCCAAAGCCATCAGACAAGTGAAATTTTAAAGCACTTCCTGCGAATACACGTTAAGTTGATAAAATAATATGTACAATTCAACTGCATGTTAAACACGTTACCCCAGCAACGCAAAAGTATCCAACTTGTTTACAGAATGTTAATTTTTTATGTCCGCGTCTCAACCTCTCAGGTGTTATAAGAATAGCTTAACCCCCTAAGTCTACGCCTTTGTCACATTTCTGTTTGGTTAATTACATGATATAACATTTGAGTAACCAATGAATTAGATTTCTATATCTGTGTGCACCTTTATGTTTTTCTTACTAACGTCTCTGATTCGCTAATTACATACCCCGAATAGCTATGAATATCCCACCGTCAGTGCCCAGGAGACGTGTCATTTTGAATGTTTTAAGATAGGTTTTACAACCTTTCTTGAGACCTGACATTTAACGTTTCTAAAAAATTTTAAATTTATTTAAAGGGGGTGTTTAATTTAATTTCTAAAGTGTCATCTTGATTGGATAACCTTGAAACTTAAAGCCCAATCTGTAAAATTTCGATGTGAGAGCTAAAACCCTGATTTTGTAAGCTCCATGGTATGGAGTACTTTGTAAAAATAATATCAAATTTTATTTAAAAAGTAATTTTATGATAGGCAACACGCTTGAGGCTGTTTAAAAGCGTGGATTGTTAAATATAGGACAATATAAATACAACGTCCATTTATTTTACACTCAAACACAACTTTCATTAAATTGCAGGGACAGTTCATATACATCCGGTTTTTTACACCTTCCAACACCTCACTGATGGCAGCCATAGCTAGGGTGCATCCTGCTTGAATTCACCCAAATGTGCAGATTAAGTGTAGCTGTTTGAATTATACTTAATCAAGCGTGGTTCAGACGTACAAAAGATTTGAGTAGGTTTTGGGTTGGAGCCTGGAGGCCCCCCAGTAATGACGGATCAATTCTGACCATTATTTGACTGGTCTGATTTGTCTATAAAAAACGTACACCGCACATTTTTGTTTGATAACTTTATACATATCACAACAAAATTGGTATTTAACTAAAAAAACGTCGGAAAGCGAGTGTATCTTCTGGTATGTTAACATTCATTGACATGACCTAGGAAATTATTTCAGACCAAATATCTTGACAGAAGCACCGTCCTCGTCAACGACCGCTAGCTTTTCGCCATCTCCTGACATCGCCAACCCCCACGGATTGTTCAGCTCGTTGGTAATACAATCTATGAATTCACCCGAGAGTTTGAACCTGTAGATCCCCATCGCTGCTGTTCCACGGTTAGCCACGAAAATCTCATCGTCAGGACTACAACAACTCCATACGGACCCACGCGTCGCCCGTCCCTGTTTGGTGGAGGAACCTATATTGCATCAGCTGACCTTTTGCATTTACGATTTGCACCGACTTCTGGTTATCAGATGTTGAAAGACGAAATTGGCTTTAGACGTGATTGCGATGAATATGGCTGCAGCCGCTGGTATCGTACACGTCTCGCCAAGTGTATTGTTGTAAATGTAAATCTGTTCTGGTCGTGCGAACACGTTACCAATTGACTTGCATTTGTACGCATACCAATGAACAGCTGATGATCCGGACTGATAGTAGGTCTGATAGTTCATTGCGTCATTGAATATTTTTACATTCTGCGATAATCAGTTATGTAACAGCTACCATCCCGCGTACGTAACTCAAATGGGTAACTGAAATACTGAGTTCGGGTTCATTTGGTGGTCACCGTGTTCATTAAAGACTTTAACGTTTCTCGCGCTATAGTCTGATACAACGATATTTCCCGCAGGTGCAAACGCGAGTCCTCTGGCAGCGCTCATTTTCCATTGTCATCTTTCCCCAACTCCCGTTTCAGTTCCCAAATCCCGAGTTTCAGACTACCAGGCGTGGGAATGCTTTCTACGGCGGGTTTACATTCCTCATTGCGTTTGAAGGACACGTTGCTGAAATGTTCGCCACAGGTTTAATCACTAAGCTCTCTACTCGCGTTATGACATCTTTGTACATGTCGGCTACGGTCATACTGGCTTCCACAAACTGCGAGCCATATTGGTCATTGCAATGCACTCTTATCCGAGAACGAACGTTTTTAGTTTTCTGTTTATGTAGCATCAATTTCCTTTTTGCGTCTTTTCGTCAACTGTTCATCTGCGGAAAAGTTTCCCTATGATTTCTTGGTTATCCGAAAATGGTGTCTGTGTTTCTTTGGCCGCTTTATCATAGTCAGTCAGAGTTTTGTTCCACAGCTTTCTTAAGAGACGCTTCCACTTTTCATTCTTGTGCATTGTATGGCGACTTCGCGGGCAACCCGTTCACATTCTTCGGCTTCCTTTTGTAGTTCACGCGGTCGTTTCTTCACTGCATCTTCCAGGTAACTTGGGCATGCTTTGCACCTCTTGGATGTATGCAATGACTTCACAATCACGACAGAATGGGACTTCAACATGTTTCACAGTAAAACTTAAGCTTTTCATCTTTGATTTTAGGACCATACGCTCTTTGGTCACGCGATCAGCTGGGACTAAGTTGGGTTGAAGTTTGTCAAGGGAAACAGTTTCGTGCAAGTTTTGTCTTTCGTTGTATTTTATGATACTTTAACGCCATTTCGCACAAATAATCTGACACTCTAGCACCAAACGATAGCCTTGTTCTCGGAATCATCATCGCAGTATGTGCACGAATCATCGTGTCTTATCCTTGAGTTCTCGGAGAGGGGAGCTTCAAGTGATTTTCGTTGTTGTTTCGCAATTAGCATTTAATTGGTGTGTTTAAACCGTCTACACCCTTACCTGGTAATGATGTTGTTTTTCATCACATATTGGACAATTACGCCTATTTTCTCCGGCGTTCGATTTTTCATCGAGACAACTTTAGACCAAAGCTATGAAGTACATTCAGTGATTTTGGAGTCTCAAAATCGTAGCCGCAAATATCACATGTTTTCCGAATAATCTAATTCTTCGAAAGATTCGTCATGGGTGTTCTTATTCAGATGTTTTATCGTAGAGAGTGCCATGATGTTTATTTTGATGATCCAGTCAGGTGGTTTTTATAGGCATACGACGTATGGTACGTACACCTATGCCGAAAATCTATCTGCAAAAAATCCAGGCAACCGTGAAGAAAACCCACAGGTTAACATAACTAGTCCGGTTAGCATACCGTACAGTACTTTGTAATTATACCACTATGAGTCACATTGAGTGCAGTGTGTCCTTCGGCAGGCACTCAGTCGATCGGGTGGTTACTGCAACATACGTACTGAGTGGTCATCTGCATAGACTCCTAGTAGCCTCAATTCATTACGCAAGCATGAATTCAAATCGTTGCTCAGTTTTGCTACTTCTTAACGGGCTTTTACTTGTAGCTACTGGTTTACTGTGTCTATCTTACTTTTTAGAAGTTCGGCTTACTGACTTTTGCTGATACACTAAATAGAACGTTACTTGCTGACACTGGCCCCGAGGCAAAATCATCTTTTTTTGAATATACACAACGCATCGGCCTGGAAAGAACAGACAACCATCCATCTGGAACGTAAGCACCGAGGCACCCCTATATTCAATGCATATTGTTTTTTCAATGTCAGTGCCCCTGGTAATAATCGTTGTTAAAGCAAATTCTGTTATCAATGGCGTTAGTTTCGATTTCCTTGTTATATCAATGCCTATTGCATGAAGAGGGACACACAATGGTGATTTCCCACTAATGGGTAGTTTTGCCTTCAATTTTTTAAAATATTACAAATAGTACACCTCATTTCCGACTCGTGTCAACTCACATATGAAATGGATAAAAATTGGTACGGCTGGTGCTTCCACACCCAGAGGCCATTCGTAACAGCGGACGTGAAAACGAGAACCTTGGTGAGAACAGCAACTTTGCACCCACAAAAAAATTCGGTGGATAAATTTGCTAATTTTCCAATAAATAGGGTCTTTGGGTGAGACCGATATGATCACTTTTCGCCTGTTCTGAACAATCTACACTGGTTTTCAAGACCACATCCGTTTCAAACTCTTACTCATTACCCTAAAGACCGAAATGGTATGGCCTCCCAAGTACCTCAAGACTTATCGGTTTATAATCCAAGTATTTCGCTATGCTCATCCTCGAAAGGCTTGTTGCTTGTGGGTACCGGGCTTTTTTTCCATTGCAGCTCCCCCCGTTATGTGGAACAGCCTCCCGGTGGATGTTAAAAATCAACCAACCGGTTTTCCACTTTTAAAACTAGACTGAAGACATTACCTTTTTTATCGGAGTGAGTTATTTTGGGTGGCAAATGTTATAGGATTAACAAAAGGAAAAAAAATTCTTTCTTTTTTAATAATCGAAATGTGGTAAAATCATTAGGTTATATTTTGTTTATATTGTATTTCATTAATTATAGATTAAGAAACTGTATTTTGGTGTTTGTGCGATTATGTAGAGCGCTTAGATACTTGGTTGTAGAGTTTATAAGGACGATTATTTATTAGTATAGGATTGTTGTAATGTCATATTTTAAAAGTTAAAGCCAATCATACAATTGTTTGAAAAGCGTCCCATTTTTTTAAATCCAGACTTCTGCACACAGAGTTAATTGGTAATTAGCTAGTAAAACTATACCTGTGAATGGTAAAGCTCCAACCTCTCTTTGTCGCATAAGGAGGAACGCGAGCTGTAAATGTCATTACAATATGAATTAAGACGGGAAATAGCGCCATGTAATGTACGTGGTCCGTATCTCGTGAGATTGTGCTATTTATAATGGGACAGATGAAATTCCACGCTTCCAGTGCTGCCGTTGAATAGAATTGGGGATCCCCGACGCATGCACAAAAGACATGGAATAAACATGAAAAAAAAAAATGCTATTTAATTATCATTTGATTTTGGTACCTTTGTTCACAGTAATTTTAGGGGTCCCGAAAATCCATAAATGATGCCTTTCTGCTCATAGGATTGGCGCCATTTGATTCTTTTTAAAACGCGACATTTTACAGTTTGCGTAACCAGCGAGGGGGGGGGGGTCAGGGTGCGCGAGTCCCCTGGCAGTAGCTGCCCCCCCCGGCCAGGACCCACCCCCCAAAGGAAACTGACCGTTTGTTTACCTGTCTATGGAGAAGGACCCACTCACACCATTTACGCTCCCATAGAAGCTCTACTGCTGGGACACTCACCACCAATTCGCGTTTCCGCATCGCTAATTGGCCTGCTATTCTTAGACATGCGCCACGTCATGGGACTCCTAGCAGTCAGACGCGGTGTTAAAAGGCTCTGCGATTAGCTACCAAGGTAATGAAAAAACGGTTTCGCGGTACCTTGGGATATCGCGAAAACGACGAATCAGGTGTCGATCTGATGTTAACAATGGGTTCCTGACAAAAAAAGACGCAATTAGCTCACTATTTTTTTTGTAAGCAGTGCGTGTTGCATGACTTGACAGCAGCATCGAAAATTGAGCCAGTCTAATAAGGTAAGAATTTTTCACGTATTTTTCACGTTTTTTTTTTCGTCTTTTTTCCAAATATAAACCGATATTATAAACTCGTCAGCTAACTAGACAAATTTAGAATATTTGGTGCGTACAATCGTACAATGAGCCCAAGTATTTTGCGCAATATCCAGTGTACAAAAAATCCAATCAACGCTATTTTTGAAGACCGACCGAATATGTTACATTTTTTGTGTACGTGTCAGCCACTTGGGTAGACGTTTCATCTACGAAGTCCCATTGATGCAAATGAGGTATTTAACAATTGGATTCCGCATGCGCTGTATGGCGCTTGACGCAGTAGCGCTTGGTGCAGTGCTCTTACGGCATGAATAGCAATACCTCATTTTCATCCATGGGACTTCTATTGAAACGTCTACCGCCACTGGGTGGGCATGTTACCGTCGAAAACTGGTGAACTCCCTAGCGCAGTGAAGATTTGCCAAGGTCTCGTGGCTCAAATTACTTTCCTACTTTCTGCCGTAATTTAACAATGGGCGGCGCTGTGGCCAGACAACGCGTAAATGGTGTGGCGAAATGCTTCGGCACCCCTTCTGCCCCCCCCCCCCTTTGCAAAGGCTAGTTACGCCACTGACATTTTACCCCTCCAAACTGGCATGTGAGACACGTCTACCAATCATACTACGCATTACTGAACATCCCGTCTAAAAATCAATAAATTTGTATGTTAATCTAAACAATAATTTAGAAGAAGTTCTGAACACTCTACAACTATTTTACTACTCAGTGCGGTGAGTAAGGCGTGTTTATTCAAAAATTGAGTCAAGATTTATCAGCAGGAGTAAAACACACATTCCGCTTTACTCTTCACCCGGGCAAACTGTGAATACATGTTGAGTAAAGCATTTTTGAAATCACTATCAAACGTTGCTTGACGTAAGTAGTTTTGACGCAGTGACGGATCAGAAATTACAGAAACACCGTGGTTGAGATCCTGACTTACGCAACGTTGACGACCCCATACACGTGCAACCCAAGAATTGCCGCGTACATATCAACGGCTGCATGATGACAAGCTGGGGTGTCACGGAAATGCTGGCCAGCTGGCCATTCTGATATTTTACACCAACATGTTTATAATCAGATATATTATTATTATTGTGGTGATGCACATGGACCTATGTCATGATTGTGCAGTTGTTGAGATCGGCGTAACCGTACTATGTCTGCTATATCAAGCTTATGCATTCGGCAACCTTTCACCTAGTGACTTGATGCCTGTACTACTGTGAGCGCTGTGTATTACAATGTGGATTCGCTATATTGCTCAGTAAACAAAAAAAAAAACTATGTTGTATGTTGTAGTTTATGCCAGCATGGTATTTACATTTATCCTGACAAATTTATAACCTTTTGTTTTACTGGTGCATGTATACGGTATACGACTACACGACGTGCAGTGCAATCTACATAATGCTTTGATCACCTGGTTTCGACGAAAAAGGTAAAAGTAATGGAAAATAAGTCCTTGTAGTATGTTTGTTGTTATGTTTTTAAATAACCAATAACCAACTTTAAGTGGAATCTTGTGCTTGTGTCCTTTTAATGTTGAAATAGTAGTGTCTATACAGAAATCCAAGTAAAAATATCTTTAAGTTTCGAGTGTGCTGCAACCAGCCATGTTATACTCAACCTGGTGACACGCCTGTAGCTTTGTGATGAAATAACGGTTTGCTTTATACCTGCATTCAATATTACTCATGTCAAAGCGGAGTAAACTTTACTCAACAAATGTGAGTCAAATTGATTCTTGTACTGAGTAAAACGTTACTACAAGGAAGAGATAAACTGTACTCCACTTGTTGAGTCAAGTTTTACTCAACCAAAGAGCTGTGACTTTTTACCTACCATAAGGAGTAAAAAATTACCTCAGTTGAGTAAAAAACAATAGATTGCAAATTTGAACATTTGCACCCCATCATTAGTAACACCGCTATAAGAAGAGTTGAAAGTGTATGCATGGCGTAGCTCCTGATTTCCCCCCCCCCACACCCCCGGGGGCGAAAGTCTGGAGACACCCCCCCCCCTTCCACCCCGAGGTTCAGACAGCGAAGCCCCTGAATGTTTCTATTTTTGTCATATGAGCCCTTAATAGGTTACACCACTACTCACGTATACACAGTAGTCTATGGGGAAAATGGCAACTTTGAGCACGTTTTTCTAACATTTAAAACTCTCCAGAAGGAAATACAACACCAGCACCCCAAATGATGCCGGAAATTGTTATTTACGAATCACCAAAACTTGCCCGTTGTCAACCGAAACCCAAATTCCCCCCTTCTATAGTCGCCAAAGCAGTAATTTGCAATCGATGTGAAATTTATGACCGCGGAGTAAATGTCCTCAAATCACTGTCCAAATGCCGCTTAGTTTGATAAAACAGCGCAGTCTACCATGGTCATCAGGAAATTTTCATCACTTAAGCCAAATAAGCCAGCTGATTTTTGTTTCAGGATAGTTTCCTAATGTTGTGGACGAGCAACATGAGTTTATACAGGGGCAAAGAAAAATAAAATGATTTAATTGACGGAACTTTGAACTGTTGTTATCTTCTAGTCAAACGAATAAAGACTGTATAGTTTTTTTCTAACTTTTGATCTTTAGTTTTAGGCATGCGAGCCAAAAAATTGTGTCAAGTCATCTTCGGGTAATTTTTCAAACAGTACATTTTTTAAGTAAACTAATTCCCCAATTACTCGTACAGGTTGTCTGGTATAATTATGGCAAAATTTTAATTTAAATGTTATTAACATGACCATATTTTGCATGCATCTTCAAAATATTGACCCTATAGGGCAGTGGCCTGTGATCTCCCATAGACCATGTATCAACCTGTCATAATGAGCACTATAACTATGCAAGAACATTACCCCTGACTATTTTAATATTCTTTATCAGGTTTACATAATGAACGAACATTTGATACACTTTTAGAGAGAATCGGAGCATTTTGAGCCTTCACCCCTAGTATGACCTGAACAATTATTTCTCTATAGTTACGAATCCTAAATCGAGCACAGAACAGGCAAATCATCCTTTTTTTATCTTATGACATGACACAGACGTTGGATACATTTGGACGAAATTGGAACAGTTGAAATTCGATCAGTACAAAATTTACCGATTTATTTCTCAATAGCAGAAGGAGGACTCTGGGGGACTTCTGAATATGTTGTTCCTTACAACATCAGGAAACTTTCTTGAAAATTTCAGCTTGTAAGTAGTATTTTCCGGGTGTTTTTGTATAGGATTCGGCAGCTCAACGAAATACACATGACTTAATTGACCTTATTTCCTATATGTTATCATCCTGAAGACCTGTTTGTTTAACCAAGAGGTGTATACTAGAGCAATATCCATGGCCATAGTGACTGAACGACCGTGAATCCTATCTGTTAGGAACTTGAACCATCTCTGGACAAAAAGCTAGAGTAAGTTAAAAGTATCAACCAAAAGGTGCATGCTAAATATTTGACACACACGCGGTGGGGGGGGGGGGGGGTCATGCTACATTTAGGTCTTCCCGCGTGCATCGGAGACATTTAATATGAGTGCTGGTACGAAACGGGACAACAAAGTGCGCAGCAATACATTTAAAACCAACGTCTATTAAATCTGTAACATCCCACTTGAGGGAAAAAGTAGTAGTCTTGCGTCACTGATGCTATTTTCTTCGGCTCTTGATTTTTTTCTCCAAATGTTAAGGATAATAAGATTGAATTTAAAAAAAGAAAAAACCTAAAAAATTAAAAAAAAAAAAAAATGGTGTTCATTTTAAAACATTTGTTTTAAAGTTTGACTACTGTCAAGGGTCATCGTCGGGTAACATTTTCAAAACAGTAGATTTAATTAAACCAATCCAAATTACCGACATATTGTATGGCATATTTGGCAACAAGTTCATTCACCTCATCTACATGACTACATCTTCCAAAATATGCCCCTATAGGGAAGGGGCTTGTGACCTCCATAGACCCAGTAGAAACCTGTCATAATGAGCCTTTACTATTGCAAAGAACCCCATTACCCCTGAACTATTAATAATCTTGGTCAGTATTTATACACAATTAGACGAAACAATTTGATACCAATTTTGAGAGAATCGGAGCATTTTGAGCTTCACCCATAGTATGACCTTGAACAATTATTCTATATAGTTAATATCCATAAATCGCAGAACAGGCAAATACATCCTTTTTAATCCTTATGACATGCACGAACGTTGGTATACATTTGGACGAAATTGGAACAGTTTAGAATTCGATCACTGTACACACTTTACCTATTGATTTCTCAAATAGCAGAA
>JAMKCH010033049.1:0-59750 GCA_023653785.1 Ophioderma brevispina
TGAATCTGAAACCATACATCATCGAAATTGTAAACTGTAAAATGGTAAACCTATTTGGGAAAAACTCCATATTGGTACAGCGAAATCAAAAGAATCGTGCGTTATTGGTTATTCGTATAACGAAAGTTCAATATAGAAAAAATTATATGTCAGAATTCAACCCTTCTTTTATCCCCCTGCAGAAAGAAATTTAAAAAAGAAAAAAATAAAAAACTTAAAAAAAGCAAAAAATAAAAAAAATATATTTATTTAAAATTGAAAACATTGTCAATTTTGACTAATAGTGTGGTAATTATAAATGTGTGTATGGTGTATGTGTATATGTGTGATTAACAAAGAACGAAAAAGTTATACCTGCCTAACTTGTGTGTCGTTTGTGCTATGTGTGTAACTAATAAAATTACACAGTAAACCAGCAAGATTACAGACAATTCTCGAAATCCTGCCAAGGAAAATAAGGTGTGACATCCTGCCAGAATTTACAGTGTATCCTCACTTCTTTTACAAAAAAGTGTCAACACCCAACTTGTGGAATTGATTAAGTAAGCGTCAATGTTAGCATGTCTAAATGTATTTTCATGCATTGTATCCTTTTAAGAAATCCGTTCACTGCAGGCCGATTTTACTGCAACGCCAATATTATCCGTAGAGCAGGCCGGCACCAGGGTAAAATCATAGGAATGGCGAAACATCTAGGGGCGAAACAATACCAAATTAATATTTTGTTAAAACCCCCTATTTTTTTCCACAAAAAAACTCCTGTTTTCCCTAAATTTTGAAAATCTCAGGGAGGGAGGCGCCCCAACACCCCCCCCCCCCCCCACCCCCTGGCGCCGCCCCTGCAAAGTGGTTTGAGAACGATCCCAGGCGGTGAAGTCATTAATCTCAGCAATTCGGTCCACAGCGATCACTTCTTGACAGGCAACACATTTTTATGCGCATGAGGCATTATCAATTAAGCTGCTAAAGAGAGCCCGTGGCTTCAATCGCTATACAAAACTCCACGCGAGTTACGACCTTCACAGTTTTCCGCAAGTCTCTGGGTTGTAACCGCCTGTACTTCATACTGCTCGTGCTTGATTTATGTAAACACAACATACAGCATTATCAGTTCCCATATCTTTCTTTGACTTTTGATTTTGAGCATTCACAAAATTAGTGGAGAATGGCGCCATTGGACTATTTAATATCCTGTTATCTGATTTAGATAAGTTTGTCAGCAATTTTCATATTTTAGAAGATTGAGGCATGGAAACAAAAAAAAAAATCATGGTATATGGTATCATTCAAACTATAGTATGCCCGTATTGGGAGATAGATGTGTGTTGTAGTTTTGATGATAGTCATGTTCAGCGTCCACTGGGGTTCAATTGAGTCCGAGTGCAGCAGGTCTGAGTCTGCGGCGAATTCGAGGGTCCATGGAATGGGGCCCTGAGGTTCGAGTCCATGGGACCCGAGTCCGAGTCCACCGAGATGAGTCCAAGTCTGAGTGACCCGGACTCGCCAATTGAGTCCGACCGAGTCCTTCTGTTCTAAACTCCACATCGTAGTGCGTCACGCCCCGCGTCAACGCGTCAAATCTGAAACGATTGCACGTCAGTGGTAATGGATCGCGCGTTAGTAGCGGTGACACTGTGTATGCAATAGAAACCGCGATAGAAGCGGGTTCCTATCCGCACTCCCTACTATAGGCCTTGGGCCCAGCCAGCTAAAAATGGCGTGTCACTACCTAAGAAGGGTAAAATTCTAGCAAATACTTTTTGAAAAGCGCAGTTTAGTGTATGAAATTGCCATGACTAGATAATTCTAATGAGTAGCTTAGTCTCAGAATTCAGTCGTTTTTTGAACGAGTTTCTTGTTGAAAATCCTCTATTGTGAAAATTGAATACACCATTATGGCTATACTATACAAGGGATTTTCATGAATGACTAATACCTTGGCTCTGGTAACTTCAAACTATCACCTTTTAATGAATTTGTAAGGAATATGCTTTATGAAACAATCAATATTCTTCTGGTTCCTTTTGAAAATTTCAGTTAGCATTTTTGATACATTTACTGCATGGGAAATAGCTTTGTATCTTGAAAGAAAAACATGCTCGGAACACGGGATTTATTTTGAAGAATCCACAATTACCCATTTGACAAGATTTTTCTTTTTTTTAATTGACGCTCTTTAGCCCCACCCTGGGTGTAATTGTAAATCACATTTTCATTGAAGTAAGTAAAGAAAC
Source organism: Ophioderma brevispina (assembly GCA_023653785.1). Taxonomy (NCBI): domain Eukaryota; kingdom Metazoa; phylum Echinodermata; class Ophiuroidea; order Amphilepidida; family Ophiodermatidae; genus Ophioderma; species Ophioderma brevispina. Next base: position 2,235 of record JAMKCH010033049.1, read on the forward strand.
TATCATATAAGCCATTTCGCGCACAGAGCAATGTGGTCCACTCACTTACACACCAACAAAATGCGCTCAATAAAGCTCATCCAAAATATAATATGGCATTTTGTTTCATTTTGTTGTCTTTAATTTTAAATTTTGGATCAGAGAGTGCCTTGTGGAAAGAAAACTTTCCATCAACCAAGTACCATTATCGGTATTGAACCTTGAGCTGACTCTCATGGGCTGAATGGCGATGCCTCAACAATTGAGACCAGAATTGGCCGATCTAAGGTTTCCTTGCAGAAGTGGAGCTATCGGAAGCATTCAGGACACTACTGGGGTTGTTGAAAACAGCACCACAGACACTGACATCTCTTGGTCTGCCACACTGCTGGAGCAAATGCACACACAAAGACCTTGCAGAATTCATTAAAGCAGCCCGCCGTTGTGCCCTCTCTGGCTGTATCATATTTTGAGAACCACAGTGTTGGGACACGTAAGACGAAGCCTTTAAATTACGCTGGGGTGATATGAAAGGAGCATGACTGTTCCACAACCTCGAACCGTGATTTACCTAAAAGGTTGACATTTTGCATGTTATCTGAATGTTGTAGCTATAAGTATAATTTGTCTGTGCCAAATTTGGTTTTACTCTGCAAGAAAACAACAATTCTGTATTTCTTCCCGTAACAATAGAAACATTTGGCTCATTAACATAAAGGACTGGTACAATGATCAGAAAATGCCGCGTTTTAAGCTTTTAAATATCTTACGCTTTCATTTGCATCATTGATGAAAATACCTTCAAGTACATATTTTGAAGGATTTTTTTTATGTCCGGCATATCTTGGCATTAACTGCTGTAATCAAGGGATTACGCTAACAACTGGGCGCCACAGATAGTACACCGGGTTTACAGGACAGTCCATTGTTTCCCGATACCAGGGGATTTACCCTATCGGAATGGACTGTAGCGAGGTCCTTGGTCATGGCTCATCTGCCCAGTGTCTTTCAGCTGCACCATGGGAGCGGATATTATTTTCACGGTCCTAGGGGGGGATTTGAACCCAGAGGCAAAGGCCTTAACCACTGTCCACCTACTCCACAAACAAACTACCAATGGGCCAAATATATAAAAGCGTCTTCCTTAAAATCCCTCACCTTATTCGAACTAATTCGAGTAATCCCAAAAGGGGAAAAAGGAGCACTTTTTGCTGATATTTTTTTTATAAAAAGATAAAAAGTTGCTAGAATATCCCTTTTGGCGATGAGATGTTAAAAAGTAAAACAAAATGACATGGGGGGGAGTCCACTTTTTCGAATTCTCTACACACCCCCACTAAACTAACTGAAAACGCTTTGCATTGTCGCTTCCAAAGGGAAAAACAACCCAAACAATTTTTTAAAAAGACCAATTGTTGATTGTAACAAGACCGTCATTTGTGCTTATTTTATTCAACAATTAGGACTCTGCACTTTTCCCATGAGTGTCATAGATCTTAAAGTTTTGATATAGGGGTTGTTTGCCCATTGAAAGAACAATAGGACGACATGGCATAATCATATACAATGCAATTCAAAATAGCATTTTAAACCCTTTTATTATAAAGCAAAAAGATTTTTGGTATTTTGTTATTTTATTATGCAATATTTTCATTTAAAAAAAACAACAAACTTGGTGATAATATATTTGCTATAAGACCCTTAATGAGTCAGACATTAGCGAAAGGTCAGAGTAAAATGGGAAGGGATGGTGGCATACATTTTCAGATAGAGTACCCCAAGATTAATAGTCACATTCATGTTATTACACAAGTAACCACGGTGTAAGTTTGTTAACAATCTTCTTTTTTTTTCCTTTTTTTTTTTCACTATGAGGAGAAAAACATTTATTCACAATATCTATTCAAACACAGCAAATAGGTACCTAAAATACTGCAGTATACCTAGATGTAGGAACCAGTGATATGATACTTAACTAGTACAGTAAATTACCCCAGCGAGTATAAAATACCAAGATTACCATTGCAGGCAGACATAAATTTTCCATTTTATAAGATCGTTACAATCATTTTGAAATGAATCCAATGTAGGTACCTTATACTCATTTTTTGCATTTTTTGTAAATATGATAACGACCTAAAATCAAAATATTGAGAAATTATCACCAGCAGTAGTAGTGTGGGTCCAAATCGCAGTAACTCCTTATCCAATACCAGATGGCAGTTTTTGTTTTACTTTTCAACCATTCCATAACTTCAGTCAAAATTTAAAACTGACATTGCAAGTTACAAAAAATATGATTAAGCGTGTTTCCTCTGCACTTTTACAAAAAGTACAAGAGGGTGAATTCAATTTACCAAACTTAAAAAACTGAATTAGTACCCCCCAAAATTGCTATGTATAACCGAAATTGTAAACCCCTTAACTTATGTATTTTATTGAACATTTTAAATGCCCTATTAAAGATAATGGACCATTTATTTTCATCATACCAACATCGATTTTATTGTGCCACTTGACAACAATTTTTTCTTTGGTCACCTTTGATGAAATTAGAATACATAAATTCTTCTGGACCTTTCTTGTCCTTACACTCATCCCACAATTAACGGTTTGGTACTGACGTGTCAATGTGTTTCAATTTCTTACACTCTGATAGCATTTTTTGACAACTCTAATAAGACCTCCATATTCAAGAAAGTTGGTACGAATCTTGAACTTGTCTTAAATCATAATGACAGAAATTGCCATTGTTTATCCAACAGATCACTCACAATGTCCACACCATTTTGACCTAGTGGTAAAATACATGTCTTTTTTACCATGTAATATTATCATTATACCACAAGGAACATTTTTAATCATTTTAATATATTTTGGTTGATGAGACCTTTGTAACATAGACCAAGCCTAAAAACATCTTCCAAAATTGATTTAGGAGAATGGGAATGCAACATCGGATTAATAATATTCCATGGAACCGCCTTCAATATCGATAATACGCTTAATCTTAGTAGTCTTACAGAAAAGGGTCACCCATTCTGTATACTATTTTTTATAAGTCTGCGGATCCAAGTAGATTTTAAGGCATGTATATAGGATTGGATGTCAACCATCCTGACCCCACCCTCATCATAATTTTGTCTCATTTGGATTTCTTGTCACACGGTCAACCCCTTTCCAAATAAATGAAACATAATACGATTGATCTCTTTAATAATCAAAGGTGGATCCGGAAAGAGTTAATATCAAATATGTAAGTTTTTGTATAAGAGCCAATGATTTTCACCACCTGTTACTCTACCCACAGTAAGATTACGTCTCGACCAATGGTGAATCAGTTCTTAGGATTGACCCCATTGCCCTATCATAATTATCACCTCCCATATTTTTCAAGCTGAGAAACAAAAATTATTCCTAAAGTCTTACAAATTCCAAATCATTAACCCATTAACCTCGTAGTTGGTCACAGATAGCCTCAATTGTACTCTTTTAGATCCTATTCCAGGCCGCAAGGGTTGGAAATATTAACTTTAGACCGGAAAATTTGCAAAATAATTTAAAATATTGCAGGCTCTTTCATAGAACTTTCAGAACCATCTAAAAAAATTACAGTAATCATCTTCGTACTGGGAGAGACGAAATTCAACATCATCATACGGAATACCTTTTAAACTTCTTATTCACTTCGAATAATTGTATCCCAACACCGCACACACAAATAAATAATAGGGAAGTTTATTCAATCGTCCGTATCCCATCCAAGTTAAAACCTTTGCCAGTGAAATTTTTTTTTTAAGAATGTTATCATATTCTGTAAAATGTTCAGTAATAGCTAACACTAATGATAAAGCGCATTATGTCAAACAACATAAGTCAATGTGATATTTTAATACTTAGTCTGAATGCCAAATATCTTCTTTACTTTGGGGTAATACTAACAAAAGTTATTTCTCCTTCTTGAGTAAAATTATAGTCAAAAATAAAACTTGGGGAGATGGGGAGGTGATTTTAATGGCTTTATTCACCCGCCCCTTTGTCAATAGGTGTGGTGAACGTGTTTTCTCCATCCCCAGGATTCCCTCATAGCCGAAATCTATTTGTGAAAAAAAAACTGAAAGGTAATCCTTTTTTTGATGAAAGTTACATAATAAGACACACATACTTTTACCACTTCTGATTGACCTTTGGCCTATTTTCTGCTGTATCCCCCTAACTAAAGGTCACGAAATTATGATGTACCTTTTTTGATCCTGGATCATCCCAACAAGTTGTATGTGTTTTTTCGAACTTGATGGGAGTTTTAAATTTTTTTAGCCCTAATGACCACCCCAGGTGACCTTTACTGACCCCTACCTGGACATAGCTTCAATCCTGAATTTTCTACATGCCTTTTGGTATATCCCCATGCGTTTCGCTCACCTGGTAACAAAATCATTTTGTACCCTTCTTAGGTAGTGAAAACTCCTGGCCCTGGACCTCATATTTCGATCTCAGTTTGAGGGTGCGTCACTGTGCGCGTTGGTTTTGGCACCCTATAACTCCACGAACGCGCTGGCCTATCCATTGCAACACGCACGGGGATAAGCAGCACAATCGAAAGGATAAAGCGAATGCTATTCACGTCATTACGTATACGTTACCCTCATGACTCCAGACCGAACAGAGTATACGCTGTGGGCCTGTGCAGTGGGCAGTAACACCAATGTATACACCATTCAAGCCACGGCCACATGATCTGCTCGTGAGATAGCCCCAGTAAGTTATGTGTGCGCATATAGGACATTTTGACAGAAACACATGTATCATGGGTACTTTGAACCAGTTTAGTAGCCATGTTTACAACGACAATACACAATACTGATCAATCAAAATCATCAGGCATCCCAAGCCCACCCATCCTTGCTTCAAATACAAAATCGCAACTACCGCTCGGGCTCGGCAATGGGTGACGAGCTACATATACTAGTCCATCTCTGTACAAAACCTCCACTAACGCTACCTTCACTCTTCCCATGCAAACATACGACATGCTAAATATTCTTGGCCTAATATAATTTTGCAAATTTGAAACTAAATCCCTAAAATATTCGAATTTCAAGTGCTTTTTTCTCCAAATTTTTCTTTCTCTTCATCCAACATCTTTTGTATGATTGAAAAAGTTTGTCAAAATAGCGTTGTATACCTATATGCCAAAAGGTGTAGATGTCTGTTTGTTAGATTAAATGTAATTGATAGGCCAAGTTGAGGTCTCCATTTAAGCGGATATGTCGCCATTGGTCTAACGTATATTTCGCAACCTTTAAATCCCAATCTTCATAACGAAACAGTAATTGACCTTCGCCCGCCTGAGCGATCCGGGCTAAATGGGACCTTCATAAATCTTATGCAAAAAAGAGAACGAAAAAAGAAGTATCAAAATTTTTTTCAATACTGTCAACTGTTACATTTATTTCAACACCGAGTTCACCCGCTGAAAATGTCAGTTGAACTGAAGTACAAGTCCACTCTTGGCTTCACATGGGATGAAGTCCCCTGCATGCGCCTGAATGGCGACATTGTTGGCTACACTTATCAACTCAGTGCTGCAGCCGACATTCCTTATGAGATAATGTGACCAGGACATCAGCATAATATCGGATTGACACCTCACACAATACCGCTTCATTATTGCGGCACGACAGTGGCTGGGACCAGTACCTTTAGCAGTCCATTTTCCGCTCAAACAGCAGGAAGTAGTATACTTTATTTGATTAAAAGTTTTATTTATCATATTGTTAACTTTTCTTACATGTTTCAGAGCAAAGTTTGAGTGAAAGCCATGGGTGGTGAAAAATTGTTTCTTTCCCATATCAAATTTTTGGTAATTTAATGCCAAATCAGATTTTATGCGCAAATTAACCATTGTGTTCTTTCGCATTCATTTATTTGAATCAATTTCATACCTGTTACCACAATCTTGGACAAAAATGTTTGGCACACTTTTCTTTTTGTATTGTAAAGTTCGTCCCCTCTCCCCCGAACAAATTTGAAACCTTAAATTGTGGTTAAAGTGCGCCCAAAACCATAAGTGTTGCTTGGCATGCATGAGGTTTTTATGGTTAGCAAAAACAGGTGGGGTATGGGGTTCAAATGGGGCACAATTGTTCCTATCACTATCACCCTCCGGTCACTATTTTAATCGTGTTTAATGCTATTTTGTTTTTATTTAACCCCCAAAACATGGGTGTGGACACCACCTTTTTGGCTCTAGGCCTTTGACCTTGAATCTGACCAATGCAGCAACGAGAAGGCGACATTTTTCCGTAATCAGTATATAACGTCACAATCTTCCAAACAGGCCAATCGACCAAAAGTCACCATTTCGATATATCGGCGATTGAAGTTTTCGAGAATTATGAACTTGCATATCTACCCAAATTTTAAACATTTTAGGAACATGATTTTATGTGGACATTGTGGACATGAAAACGTTCTTCATTTTGAGCAAGCTTTCCATTCAAGTTCCTGTGTTTTCCTTGTCAAATTTAATTACAAGTGATTGGTCTGTTTGCAAAAGCTAAAAAACGTCCTCTGTTTCTATGTCAAGGAGACGAAATGCACAGTGAGCTGTTTGGCGTACTCAAAAAGAGTCGATCGATCGCATCAGGCGGTGGATTCACATGTTACATAACTTTTGCTGCGGAGGGCGCTAAAAATACTTATTCTTTTTGTACGTTTTCTAAGGTGTCATGTTCTTACAGGCACTAGTGCCAGTGAGATAGAAAAGAGGAATGATAGGTTCTACAATGTTTTTATTTTGTATTAGAATTGATTTAATCAAATATTTAATACTCAATGTAAATATAATACATCAAGCTATAAATCTACCGGTAATTTATATATACAAGTTAATTTGAATGGAAACCTGTAAAAGGTGGATTTTACGGGTTTTGTTGGAAGAATTGGTGGCCAGAATTTTCTTGTACAAGTTATAGTCATTTTTTTTCTGGTAAACTTGAGTACTTAATTGTAAATGAAAATTTCATAATCTGATGTACGAAATGTTGAATTTCTTCGAAAAAAGTCGATAAAGCTTCCAGTTTTGTAGTCGTTTTATATCTCCTGGTAAATTGTACATAAAATTTTAAATTACAGTATTGTGCGTATTTTCCAAAATTGTAGCATCGGCCCACATGTGAAAGTACACAAGGACATCCCAAGCGTATGTCTAGCGTTTGAAACTCTGGATTTTGTGAATTATTGAACATAATAACTGTTTATAAACGTTAAGTTGGAAGAAGTTGTGATTTATCTGTTTTTTGCTTGAAGGTTATATTTGATACTTTTTAGAGTAAGGAATCAAGATCACTAGTTTATCAGAAGAAGCTTTATCTTACTATCAAGTCATTTATATTGTATTACTTTACGAAGGCGTTCGACGAAAATCACTTTAATTCTAATGATCGACACATACCACACGTGTTTTATAATGAATACTGTTTATTTCAGTATAATTAAACTAAAACAACGCTTTAATCATATGTTATCTTTTACATTATAGATTTTAAATTTTTCAGTAGTTCCAACTGCACTGAACTAAATACAAGAATTCATTAGCTACTACTTTCAAGTACGAAAACCATAGTGAAGAGTATCTTAGCAATTAGTGTCAAGTGACGTATATATAACTCGTAAACATAAAGACTCCGGAGTGTATATCAGAACCATTTGAAATGAAATGGATATTCCCATGGATATTATTTAATTTTTGTCATCAAACAGATCATTGCGTATATGTTCACCTTTGGAGTCATACCACTCTTAGAGTAGTTGCTCTTATACTTTCTGGGGGGGATTGTTTGAAACTTTCTATGAGTAAAAACTACCAGTTTGAGTTCAAATGGCAGTAGCCGACACGATTTGACGTTTGATTTCAATTCAAATTGCCATATTTCTGATTATCAAGGTGTATTTATTGATAATGCAGAATGAGAATTTTCCATGTTTAAACATCTTCGTTATTGGAATTGAAAGGAAAATACATTTCTGTATCTACTCAATAAGCGTAATCGGGTTGCATTCAATTTTATTGAATATTTCAATGAGTAATCTTTTAAGTTACCATTAATCATGTATTTTAATTGAGATGGCTGAAAATGTTTAATTGATAATTTGTCTACATGTCTCAAACCATATACTTGTTATTGCGCTTAATTAGTAAACACAGATAGATTATCAAGTGAGGAAATTATTAATCAACTAAGTTGCTGGAACTCAAATAATATCGTTGGTATGTGGTGACCACAATTAATAAATTAACATCATACAGAGGTAAAACGAAAAAGAAAAAAAAGATGTCAATGAAACTGTTTTACATTGCATATTGATCTTAACCCTCGTCTACGTAAGGGGGGGTGGGGGGGGTGGTTAGCACCCCCTTCAGGTTTCCCGGCTAGCTAAAGCCCCCTTTTTGGTTGCCAGATTATGTAATGTAATTGTCATGACTCTTTCCCTCCTTTTTATCCAAAACAGACACCACCGGGGTATAGAAAGATAAAGGTGATCCCAAAGAAAATTTTAGGAATATCACATTTCATGATGGAAATGTAGTTTTTATATGAGAGCATTTAGTGTCTATAATAATGTGTTTGGGTCGCTAAAATTGGACATATCAATTCCATCCCTATATTCATATTTTTGCACTTTCTCAACATATGGCGTCCATAGTGATGTCATTAATGGGAATGTTGTGTACTTAGGTTGGTATAATGGAAATACGAAAACGCAAGCTATCCTTTGGTACCAATTTACAGGAATCGGATTTCAGTAACGGAAATCACAGGGGGTGGTAACCACCCACCCCCCTTAAAAAGGGCATTTTTGTTTTAAAAATTGGCTCGGGTAGACGAGAGTTAATTTGGCTGTAAACTAATCATGTGAGTAACTTTTAAACAGGTAAGCCTATTTACTATATGAACTAGGAATCAAACCTGGACCCCTCTGATATGAACCCAAATACCTAATAACGCACGATACTATGCTACCATCAAGGGAATATTAAGAAACATTGATTTATTATATACATTATTTTCCTTTCAAATTAATATATTGTAAAATTCAAATGGACGATATCAGACCAAAACGTGAAGGGTTTCAACAGAGGTTTTTTGAACTTCTTAAAAAAATTGAAGTGAAAATAGGCTACTACATTAGTGTATTGTTTTATGTCCTTTCTGGGGTTAAAAATTATCTGTGTGTTATAACTTTGAATTACCACCTTAGCTGAGTTGAATCTTTTTTACTTTTATTACAACTTCAACAATCAATTAATTTGCAGCAACAGGGGTGTAACTGAGTAAATGTTACTATTTTGGCACAATTTACCGTAACTAATACATGTATGTTTTGTGTTATCACTCTCAAATTAAATACGGGTATTTTGTGAAATATTCTCATAAACTTAAGTTTGATCATTACAAATAAAAGATCCCTTTAACTTTTATGTCTAAAACAATAAAAAATAATAATAAATAAAACTCAACTGGCGCGATCCAAAACTGATATCGTAGGCTCCTTTTTGCCGCGCTCATCGCCCGGATCTTCGCTGAGACAGTCCAAGACATCTTAACAATCTTCGTCTGGTAAGACGCATGCAGCTAAAAGGCATATTTTTGTTTATCCACTACTAATATTGGAACGAATTAACGTGCGCTTCACAGTAATAAAAAGATCGAAAAACCAATACTTTGACCGTAATTAAAAATATAGTAAAATACTTTTGTTGTCCAATTTCGATGCCTATTACGACTAAATTAATCAGAGAGGCTCGTAATTTGAACTTTGAATTATAACAACATTGTTATACACTATTATGGATTCTCAATTATAAGTTATTTACAGGAAATATACTGTAAATCTTATAGGAAATACTGGCTCAGCATTCCGCCACAAAATCCCGTAAACCACAGCTTTTATAGTTTTCCATTCCAATTCACTTTATATTTTCTCAGTTAAATGCATATGTTTTTAACCAAATTAACGGAATTTTACAGTGTATGCACCGTAACTGTTGGTTGACATTTGTGGATAGGCCCTACTAAGTTAGGATGTTCGTCCGTGGTTTTTTTTTTTATTCTCTACACATTCACAACTCTCTGTACTAACTCGCCAAATATATATTTTTTCAGTGTTTGATTGAATCATTTATACTGTAAATTTTTCACATAATAATTCGGCATATTGCTGTCAGTAAAAATGACTGGAAAAACTATAATATTTTGAGTGTGCAAAACGTCTCAGATACAGCTTCACACATTGTACTAATATAAAACTCGAACCAGACTTCCTATAGACGCCCCCCCCCCCCAGTGTTGACAATCGAGGAGAGTGACTCTCGCAGTAATCCCATTAACGATTGCTCACTTAATAAGCAGCCGTTCGGTGGTTTTCAGATACAGAAACAGACGAATGGCAGATTGTCTTGTTTTGAATACTTTCATTTGGCGTTTTGGGTATATTTACCGAAAGTGAAAATCTATTATATCTAGAACTTGGAATGTTATTTTTGCTCATATTTGGTATAGAAAAGAGCTTGTGATATAGTCATCATAATATGCAAAAAACTCAATTTCGCCAAAATGGTCGATTGCCTGTTTGTGAAGACTCATGACGATATATAGGCCTACCAGATAGACAAACATGTGACAAGTCTATGAATTCCTGTGAAACTTCAGCACAGGATGAGGTGGTTACGAGCTGCGCCCGGTTATTGTCGGCAAGCTCGCGGTCAGCCGAACTCTCGGTCTGCTGCCAGCCTGTGGTTTGTATTGCAGGTGTCACATGTTTCGCCATACCAACCCGGTCAATGATGCCAGTCATCCATTTAGCATACCTGTGGCCAACAATCACCCTGACAATAGATGTATCCAAGTGGCGGCCGCTGGTCAGCCGCCCAGGCTCGTCACCACATAAAACTTCCTCAAGCTGTGAGCCGTCTTCCGGAAGCGTTTGTTCTTACACGTCTGTATAAATAGGTGTTATATAAGAGTGGGCGCATATCCCCCCACCCCTCCTAAAACTAAAAATGGGCGAATTAACTCTATTAAACACTTAATTGAGGTCACCAATCCACCTTGCCATGTTTCCATGCTTCCACTAGCGAGATCAATAAGTTCAACTCAGGCAGCTGAGCATAGCGCCTTGTTTCGTCTGTCCAGTCTTTTTCTGCATTTGCAACAATTTGATAGGAGTTTATACAGGTAGGTTAAAACCACAAAGCTATTTAATCAATGCTGTCGCTCTGAGTAGCCCAACCACCATTACAATTACTGATTGGACATCTTCTATTCCCTCCCCCACCCAACAAAAAACGTTATTACACTGACTTACAGCTGCTGCGCACAACGATATACTTTCTGTCGGGTGCAGGACCTATTTCTCGAAGGGTTATTTGATCCGAACGGTTTTTGGTCCGAAGGAGCATTGATCCGAAGGTAATATTTCGAAAGTTTTTTATTCCGAAGGGTCGTTTCTCCGAACGGTCGTTATTCCGAATGGGGTGATTTCTCCGAAGGGCAATTTGTCCGAAGGGGCATTGATCCGAAAATAAGTAATGTTGTCTTTTTCTCCTAAAGATTTTAGCCTGCCTTCCAATGGGCGTTTGCCCGAAAACGCATTTTAAAAATGGTTTTGTGGTGTGGTTCCGAAGGGATTTATGTTCCTAGAGAATTTTGACCACAACTCTCGCGAATAGTGTTTCTTGTTGTCCGAAAAAGAAATAAAGATTATTTGTTCCGAAGGGGTCGTTGTCGCATTTTCGGACTAACGCCCCCCGTTCGGACCAATTTCCCTCATTCTAATTCGGACTAACGACCCTTGGATAAAAACCTTTCGGAATATCCAGAGACTACATTAATGAGATGAAGTATTTGTGGTTTTCATAACCCTATCAAAGAACTGATTAAATAACTTGCAATACCTTAGATCCATTGACATCTCGATGAATGGACTATTAATAATCGTTTCAGGATATGAAACCACTAAACTTTAATGGTAAAATATCTAAAAAGGTAAAAACAATAATTAGGTCACTATACGGTTACTCTAATTAAACAACCCACAATTATCGCAAATTTAAATTCATTTGGTTGTCGTCAAAAAATGTATCCTTTTGATATAGATCAATACGTGCGACGGATATCACATTCGACGGACATCACAATAGACTATTTTCTGTTAAAAATGGTAAATTGCATAAGTCATAAGTCAGAAAGCCCTTCAAATGTCTCATAAAATCATTATTTCATTTGCAATCTAACACTCAAAAGCCATTCATCAACGGAAAAAAACACGCTACCAGCAAAGGAAAATGAAGAGAAGTCAGGAAATTCTGTAGAGATTTTTTTCTTTTTGCTTACACTCTGAATGAGTAAGTCCCACAAAACAAAGATAATTTACCGTTTGGTCATGTCCATTATAATTACCAATATTCCTAAGGAAGCGCAAGTAAGTGTTCTTACCGATCTGTAAAATTCTCTTTCGCTGATTTTTCCGCAGCTAAAATCTACTTTTCATCTATTGATGGGTACTCACTAGACTTGTAGAAGTCGAAGGCTAGTCGAGTACAACTCTATTCGTATTCGATTACGACTACAGTGATCCGTACTCATACTCTTACCTAATTCAAGGGCCAAGTAACTCGTATTCATCAAAACCGTCTCATGAACCAAGTTCTTGTACTCATACCAAGCAATGTCTCACACTATAACAGAATTATGAGACATACACTTACTGCTAGAAATTCTCAATGATTCTAAACAACGATTTGATGATTCTTAATAATCACTGCTGCAGGTAAAGTTTAATAATATAACGGAGCATTTATATGGCGCTCTACAAAGCACACAGCTCCTGACAATTATTATTACGCCCGCCTTCAAGAAATCGTCCGATCATTCGCTCATTAGGTGTGCTCGAAGGAAATTGCCTTACAGCGCACAAGCTTATCAGCACTTAGATCGTTATATTCCCCATAGCAGCTACCAAGATTTCGCTTGGGTGGACGAGATTGAGATAGTGTTATGCCCAGGGGACAACAAAAACAGTTGACCCTAGTTGGGCCTCGAACTCACGATTTTTCACGGTCTATTGATCACGGGTCCTGCACTTTTCCGCTAGACCACACGCGCTCTCATAAAAACCGTGTTTTCACCCACATTGTAAAACGTGATTCAAGCCAAAAGCAAAAAAAAATAGTAGTTTTGATTTTTTTGATGAAGATATATTAACTTAGAGCTTTTTAATGGCAATTTTTTTTTATAGTGGAAGATTTTGGAAAGATTGAAATTAAAAAAGAATCTATCGTTTGTTTGTTAATATCATTAAAATTAATAAAAAATAAAAGAAAATCATTTCTAGAACTGAATTACAATGTTATAGTAGGGTTATAAATCAGAATCCCATTTTAGAAATTTGGGGAAGCAGATTTGAAAAGTTTTTCTCTAGTTTGAACGGGGATGATCAGATTTTTTGGTCCAACCCTCTGGGAACCGTGGGGAAACTTTTAAAATAAGGTTGGTAAAATTGTACAGGGGTTAAATGAAATCAAGGTCAAAATTGTGTTGAAATGTACAAAACTGTAACAAAGAATTGAAATAATTTTCTGCTTCAGTATGATCAATGAAATAATGTTGACACCAGGGGTAGAAGTAATTATCGTCCGGCGTACTCCTAGTTCGGGGCAAATGGGACAATAGGGCAATCGAGTCAGTTGGACTCTTAACGCAACGGGTAATTTCACGCGTATTCCGTTATTCGTTTTTTGACGCCTGTACAAATCGAGATTGCCTTTTTTACCATGTTAGTAACTTTTACCCTATACCTCAAAACAATGGCCTTATGATTAGATGCATTAATATGGGCCATACAGTTCACCTGAGTGGGACCATGTTAAAATTTGCTCCGTGTAAAACGTAAATTTGGCCCCTCTTGAACAAGTGATTACACAATTTGAGTATAGTAATCTACCTAGCATTGATTGTAGAGGGTCCATGCTAACTTCCACAGGTGTTAAAACCTTTTCTGTAGGGTGGGGTAAACGATTTCCTTAAATAAGGCACCATGATATTCTTCTCCTGCTCTAAGTACTCAAACGTGGCATTTTGTGTAAAAACTATCTTGTCTGTCTTTTTTTTCTGTTGTGTTTTTTTAGTAAAGCGGTAGAGGGGCTCTCTAAATGAGCATTTTTTGAAATTAGCACTGTTTTGCAGCGGGTAATAATTCCACTAACCCTACGATTTTGAAGTCAATATTTTTTTTTTCCAAAATTATCATGATATTAACTTATGAACGAATTATTATGATGTCCTGGACACGAGGATTCGTAGAAATCCATCCTAGAATTCCCTAAATTAGCCGTTTTTAAATCCCCCAATGCCCAACTCGAGCAGATCGTATCGGTTTTTGCCATTTTGGTCTATACCATTCGTCTAACTTCATTTTCCTAAACCCTATTGTCTATCACCAATTTGTCTTTAACATTAAGTCCTAACATCCAAGTTTATCTAACAACCGTAATGCCTAATATCCATTGGTCTAATACCCTATCTAGTCTAATGCCTTGTCTACTAACCATTTGGTCTAATATAACCAAAAAGCACCAATTTGTCTAATTCCCATTTTGGTTTAATATCCTCAGAGAATATTGCCATTTGGTCTGATCTAAATATCCATTTGGTCTAATACCCAATTTGTTCCTTATAGTCAAGCTCTAGTCTAATATCCCTCTGGTGTAATACCCATTGGTCTACTTCAATTTGGTCTAGTGTCCATTTGGTCTAATATTCCACTTGGTCTAATCCTAAGGTTATTAGACTAAATGGTATTATACCCACTCTAGTTTAATCACCTACGGTAGTCAATATACCCATTTGGTGTAATAGTCATTTGGATGTTAAACCCAAATCTTGTCTTAAACATTGATTTAAACATTAGACCAAATGGATATTAGACCGATTGACATTAGACCAATGATATTTAGACCGATGGCATTAGACCAAATGATATTCGACCAGATGGATGTTCGACCAGATGGATGATAGACAAATGGGTATATACACCAGATGGGTATTAAGACCCAGATTGGGAGATTAACCAATGGAATATTAGAGCACTGGTATTAGACCAAAATAGATTAAGACCATTCCGGTTATAGACGATATGGATAATATTAGACGATATGAGTTTTACACCAGATGAATATTAGGACTACATGGCTAGTATACTAAATGATTATTAGCTAAAAGGCGATTAGCCGAAATGGTCTTAGCCCATTTGAGTTAGACAATATTTTACTAGCTTTGCTCCCTATTGATTGGTCAACCCCTCCTCGTAATCACCACTTGCTTTTGTAATTTTATTGATCTGTAATATGGAGATAAACTTTGAGCTTGACTCGTGAATTAAAATCTAGCTTTATAAACATTCAAAATAGAAAGAGAGCCAGCGTCCCTACAGAATTAAATTGCCACGCCAGAAATGAATAAAAAGAAATTTAGAAGCCAGTCCGGTCATATTTCGAGTAAAATTGAGTAAGAACACATAACTGAATTTTTGGGGAAGATTTAATGTAATGTAAGTTTTTTTTTTGCTTATTTGATACCAAAGAATGGGAAGTTTGTAAAAAAATTTTTTTTTTTTTTTAAAGCTTCGTCAGGAGACCCCCTACTTCCGATTTCATACCGAATAACTTGGTGTCATAAATAACCCTGTCTTGAAGTCAATGCGCATACAAGTATATTTTTTCAGTGTGTGGGGTTTATGAATATTCTGTTCCAAGGATAAGTGAGTTAATTATATAATGATGGTGCCGGTTTTTTGTTGCTTGGAAAGAATGTTCGGTAGTTAATTGTAGTACCGGCTACTTTTTGTTGGCGTCTTTCAGAGTCGCAATAAAAAATTCATTTTTATGCGATACAGATGTTGATTCCACGTATATCTAATTTGGTCGCATAGTTTTCGATTATTGAAGGGACATGTTGGAGAGTCCTCCTCTTATTCCCACACAGGTAACAATTGTGTTGATTTTTTTTACCCCAGCGACCCAAGTTTTTTACGCGGAAGTGTAGCAAGAGAGCATTTAACAGAATTTCATTATGCCTTTAGGCAATCATAAAAGAAGCTGTTAAATCGACTAAGAATCAAGTTTTTCTGTTAACACCTGCTTTTAGATCGATAAACCATGTTTTTTTTTTTCATTTGAAAAACTGCACTGTCGGTCGAAAAACGCCGCAGCCGATATCCTAGTAGCTACCCGAGATTTCTATTTTTTAATAAAAGAAAAAAATATTTTATCGGCCTAGAATCCAAGTTTTTAATCGACCGAATTTTTGTTTTTTGTCGGGAAGGGACAAAACACTTATCATTATCGATTAATTTCTTCTTAAAGAATTTGGATTTTCGATCAAAAAAACCTGCTTCCTCACTAAAAATGTTTTCCATCAGGAATCCATGTTTTTACGACCTAATTAGTTAATTCGTTTTTGTGCATTTATTTGTTTTGTAGCGCACACAGCTATGAAATGCATGCCATTATCATTTTGGCATATTAGCCTACGCTGTTTTCAGATATCACTAGTGGCGAAAGTAAGATTAATGCCTATTTTGATTCAATTTTGAGGTTTTTTTTGGTAAGTCCGAAGGTGCGTTTTTTTCGAAGATTCTGGTCATTCGAAAGGCTATTACTCCTATTGGTTTTTACTCCGAGAGGTTTTAAGTCCGAAGGGGCGTTTTCCAGATTTTCGACAACGCCCCTTCGGGCTAAAACACCCCCTCGGAATTTTTAAAACCCTCATGTGTTTTTCGGAACATTGCCCCTTCGGAGCAAAATCATTGTTATTTTTTTCGGAGAATGCCCATTCGGAAAGAACTCAATTTATGTTTCGGCCTAACGACCCTTTTTTGTTTTCGGAACAATCCCCTTCGGAGAAAACCCTTTCGAAGATAAACCTTCGAAAATTACCCGTTCGACGTTAATATTTGGAAAAATGAAACTAATTTTCCGGGACAAACGACCCTTCGGCAGTAAAACTTTCGGAACTATACACTGTCGGAAGTAAACCCTATCGGAAATATGGACTTCCATAGAATAATGTGTGTCGGACAAACGACCCTTCGGATAAAACCCTTCGGAAAATTAACCCTTCGGAATATGAGCCCGTTCCCCCCCGTCTTGTCTATGCAGACACAACTAGCTTTCTTCCTCATATAAATACTCTCTACTGGTCGTATTCGAATTATTCAACCTACTTATAATAAAGGTCATACTTTACTTCATGAAATGCAAATGATATTTCCTGACATGGTACTTTTTATAGAGGCAGGAGCAGGAATTTAATGGGCCTTAATGTAAGGAATTCTTTACCAAACCACCCACCTCTCCGTCAAGTATGCCCCTCTATATCAACGCTAGTAGGTAGTACTCTCAAATTGTGGTATCACTTTTTCTTCAATAGGGGCCAATTAAGTTTACACAGGGGTCAACTTTTACAAAATGCGCCAATCATGTGCAATGTTGCCATATTGTTCTCTAGTCCTAAGGATTAAAAAATGTTATATTTGTACCACCTACTACCATTGGTTTTGGAGTTATAGGTCAAATGGCTAAATGGTGAAAACATGATACACTGCAGATGGTATAGACTATTCCTTATTTTGATGCATTAGCTAGATGAAACAACTTCTTCATTTTTTTCAACAAATTGGAGCTACTTCTGATTTGACCCCTGTACAAATAAAATTGACCTTTTTTTTTACCATTTTAGCCATGTTAACCCTATAACTACAAAACCATTGGTATATATGGTACAAACTACCTTTTTGGATCTTATGACTGAGACGGACAATCGGCATACATTTCCACATGATTGGAGCATTTAAAGTTTGACCCCTGTGTAAACTTAACTGGCCCCTATTGAAAAGTGACACCACAATTAAGAGTACTACCTCCTAGCGTTGATATATAGGGTCCATACTAAACTACCAAAGGTGTCAAACCTTTTCTTAGTGAGGGGTGAACGATGATGTTTGACCCTGGCCTAGCTTCCTCCACTATTACATTCGCAAAACCCTTGTTATCCTTATTCGTGGTTTTTCATTCACTCGAACTTGCCATTTACTACGTTTTTACACCAACTGAAAAATGCTCATCAAGGCGGATCCTCATGCTGTCGCATTAAATGTTTAATTTATAATATTACCTCGATAGATCGAATTCTGTCATTCATTAATTCACCACCTCTTCAAGTTCACCACCATTTATCCCACTTTGCTCCGTATTTTTTGAATGTTCCCAGGAGACCTTTGGAAAAAAACACAACCGTGAAAAATATTGCCTAGTGACTGCATTATGGCGTTGTAAGCTATACCTGCCATGCGGTAATAGTGATTACCATAACTATTTGGATAACACTGATCGTGGGCGTGATTGGTTTGTTTATTTATATCTATTTATAGTTTCTCACCCCGACCCCCCCGTGAAAACTGTTTGTAATGCCTGCACAATGCACCCAACAGGTGTTTGTAGTTTTTTTATAACCTAGACTAAAAGGATCCTGGATCCAGCCATATGCACAACCAGTGTGCACAACCCCCACCAGGCAGTGCACCATTTTTGTAAATCATCTCTTCAGACTTGGTATCCCTAAAATGCTAAAGCACTGGTTAAACCCTGAAAACACAATGTTCCAAATAATGCGATAATATGTGGAGTACCTTTAGAATACCCTATCATTTCTGCGGACGGCCGCGAAGCTCGACTTTTTTTAAAATCGGAGCTGCGGCGTCGCGCCGGTGAACCAGAGGAAATGTGATGTGACTGGGAAAACCCGCCACATGTCGCACCCGACAGTTTTGAAAAATAAGAAAATAGCTTAAACTCTATTATATTGTACTTTATTTTTTTGTCAGATTGTAAAGGCGTACCTTTTGATGTGTGTACAAAGAAGAAATATGGACATCTACTTTAGAATGTGTTATTTTTACCCGCATTCTTGTCATAAAAAAAGCTAATTCTGGGATCATGTTCTGTCGGCTTCGGTTATGTGAACATCTTGATATTATAAGTAGGCTCTTTGGAAATTTTAAGTTCGGGGTTGTAGCGACTAGGAGCGGAGTCGTCGCAAAGATTCACACTTTTAAAAAGGTGGCTGCGGCTGCGCCGCGGAGCTCTGGTTGCAGCACTGGCAGCGGCGGCGCCATAACACTTCTGTTGGTGAAATCTGGTTGGATGTGAATTTTTGAAGCTCATGGGGGTTGCAGCCGCTGGCAGCGGCGGCCGTCTCCGAAGCCATCTTTTTTAAAAAGGTGGCTGCGCGGCGCCGCGAAGCGTTGGGTTTTGCAGCCACTGGCAGCGCCGGCGTCGCGAAGCTTCAACAATCACCTTTTTAAAAAGTGGCTGCGGCGGCGCCCGCGAAAGTCTTGGGCTTCAGCCACTGGTCAGCGCGGCGTCGTAAAGACATCCTGCCCGGTAAAATGTTGGATGTAAATTGTTGAAGCCTCAGGGTTGCAGCCCTAGCATCGTCGGCGTCGCGAAGCTTCACCTTTTTAAAAAGGTGGCTGCGGCGGCGCCGCGAAGCTTGTGGGTTGCAGCCACTGCAGCGCGGCGTCGCGAAGCTTCACCTTTTGAAAAATGGGCTGCGGCGGCGCCGCGAAGCTTGGGTTGCAAGTCCACTGGCAACCCGACGGGCGCGTCGCGAGCTCTCACCTTTTGTAATACGTGGCTGCGCGGCCGCCGCGGAATCTCAGATGGCCGCCGCTGGCAGCGGCGGCGTCGCGAAGCTTCACCTTTTTATAAAGTGCTACGGCGGCGCCGCGAAGCTCTGGATTGCAGCCACGGTCCGGGCGCGCCGCGAGGACTTAAGAGACATGAGGAGATTTCCAGAAAGAAGCGCCCCCAATTTTGTCGAAACTCCAGTTTTTTTGCTGTTTGGAATGCTTACCAATGTATTGATTATAACCTGAATGAATAGCGACACGCCCTCTTTATATAAGATTATGTTTATGAGTACTTTACTGTCGTGCACTACAGAAAGTCAAAGCATGGTTTTCTATGGGGAACGATTACGATAGCAGGCAAGTTCAAACAAGGTTGCGGTTTTCTTTTGTACTTGTTTGTTTCAATAAGCCCTCGAAACGTCTCGGTAGGTGGTCTACAACCGTTTCCATGAAATTTGAGAGAAATTTATATCCCAAAAAAATTTGCTCCTGTCACTTTAATGTTGGTGAAATCGGTTTTGGGTCTTAAATTTGAAGCTATGGGTTGCCGCCGCTGGCACGGCGGCGTCGCGAAGTTTTAGAATAATAAATATTAAATAAATAAATGTATAATAAATATATAAATACATAAAATTTATAAATAAATATATAATAAATAAATAAATAAATTTTAAATAAATATATAACTAAATACAACATATTTGGCTGCATCGAATTCAAGCTCGGTGCAGCCAGTGGCAGCGGCGGCGGCCGCGAAGCCTTTCTGTTGGTGAAATTGGGGTTGGGTGTAATTTTGAAACTGGTGTGTTGCAGAGCCGCTGGCAGCGTCGGCGTCGCAAGTCTTAGAACTAACTAACCAACGAAAACATTTCAATGGTTTTAGAGTTGTGATTTACACATGACAGAACTTCCCCCTTATTGGTTGAGAAAATATGTTAGTTTGCGCTCCAGAATAACGTTTATTTAGAAAACATGTTTAATTGCCGTTAAAATAAAGTCTTAGAAATAAATAAGTAATAGTAATATCTGATTTAATAAAGTACTAAATACACAAACTTTGTTGCCTGCCATCTAATTTTCAAGGCTCGGTTGCCGCAGTGGCAGCTTGGCGGCGCCGCGAACCTTATACTGTTGGTGCAATCGGGTTTGGGTCTATTTTGAAAGCTCAGGGTTTCAGCCCTGGCAGCGGCGGCCGTCGCGAAGTTTTTAGAACTACTAACCAACGAAAACATGTTACATGTTATGAGTTGTATTTAAAGAACGCCACATCTTCACCCTTGTTGGTTGAGAAAAATTGTTAGTTGCTTGACATTGTTCCTGTAGAAAACCGTTAATACGTTATATTTGGTTGAGAAAATATGTTATTTAGAAACACTAAATGAAAGAGTTTGTGTTCGTCATCAATTGCGTTAGAAGTGTGAAGATATTTACTGTTAGTTTTAAAAAACATGTTAATATAGTGATGTACCCTGTGGAATCTTAGGGTTAAGGGTGTTTGATGTGGAAGTTATGACGAAAATGTAACTCCATTTTTAGAAAATATGTTATTTGAAAAAGTGAAATAAGCCGCCAGCGCAAAAACAAATGGTGGGGTCCATAGGAACACCCCCCCCCGGTCACTTAAGTGTTAATCGGGCCACCCCTTTAAGAATGACTCATCTTCAGTCACCCTAGTTGTTTTGACATGTAACTGATGGAGTAAAATGTATTAGACATGATTAAAAGATCAAAGAGCATGTTCTTGTGTGGATTTTAATGTTTGTTTTATACGTTGAAAATCCTTTAAAGAACGACTTATCTTCACCCTTGTTAGAAATATGGTTATTGTAGTAGATTCATCCCATCGTGTCACCGCAGAAAAAGTTTTGGACAGCGGTCGATTAGTTGGGAGAGGAGGCCGAATTTGTTGTCTCGACCATAAGCTCGCCCTTCATGTATACAGAAGGATTACAAAGACTTTTTCCCCTCGTATCCAAAACAATGACTCCTCCAGCCTCAAGTCAGTAACGTCAACTCACTGTTATATTGATAACTATTAAAGCAAATATTAGTCAAATGTTTTGAGAGTTTAACGTCTTTAAATGAATAAAGTTTGTGGTATGTATGATAGTTTGTTTTCGTGCCCTTGCGTTAAGAAGATAAATTTCTTACACCGAGCCACCCCCTTTAAGGAACGACAATCTCCACTAGTTTGTTTTAAAAATATTTATTTGAAAACACATTAAATTACTAAGTTTGTTTTCGTCAATTGCGTTAAGAAGGATAAACTTATTAGAATCTGACTTTTGTTTTGATTTTTTAGTTATGAGCGAAAGTACCCCCATTGAGAAATTTAGCGTGAAAGCAATCATGAAGCTTAAAATGATATATACTTAAATCGGGCCGTCCCCTTTCAAGAACGATTCATCTCACCTTGTGGTTGACATGTTAAATGATCGAGCTGTGTTAGTTCATTGCGTTAAGAATGATAAATTACAGATGGGGTTTTTAGGTGGGGTTGCGTTAAAGGTCCCAGGAAATGAGATGAGAAACCTACTACAATCTTTGTGGGACAGTCCATTGCAATGAACAGGGCCAGAATAAAGAAAGCACTACCAGTGACATCACAATTTGGTGAAACTATTGATTATCAGTCAGTGTCATGAATAGAATCACACCTCACCTGAATTTTCTATTACTCTCTGAAAATCAATGGCCCACAATGATGTCATCAAGAACCCGAAATATTGAATGCTTTCTCGTCCTCCTTGTAATACTTGACACAAAACCCATCAATTCTATTTGCATTTCCTGGTACCTTTTTAAGAAGGATAAACTGATTAGAAGTGACTTATTCTTTGATTTGGAAGTGTGAGCGAAAATTTGCTCCATTTTGAGAACATTTATGGTGAAAGAATTCAATACTATTAAAATTTTATATACTTAAATTGGGCCTTCCCCTTTAAAGCACGAATCCATCTTCACCCTGGTTTGTTGACATGTAAAATCATCTGCAAATGTTTTTGCTTTTATTATTTTGTGTAGCATGTATGATATTACTTTTGCACAAAGACATCCACATCATTGTGTTTGGGCTTGTGTAGCATTTTTTCTTTCCCGAGTTTCTATTTTGCCTCAATGCTTTAATTAGTAACTCAAATGAAATGATTATTAATTATTACTATAGGTGTGTTTTTTCGTTCCTTGCGTAAGAAGGGTAATCTTAAACGGGGCATCCACCCCCTTTAAAGAACTAATCATCTTCACCCTAGTTTTTTTGAGAAAATTTAGAAAACCTGTTAAAACGTTCTAGTTTTGTTTTCGTCAATTGCATTAATGATAAACTGATTATAATTGACTTATTGTTTAGAATGATTAAAAGATCAAAGGGTCAATGGTGGTGTGTGGGAAATTTAAATTTTTGTGTTCGTAGAAACCACATTAATTGCGGTTTTACAAAAATGCAAAATCATCAATCGCGTTAAGAAGTGTTATATATGTGGTACCATGCAGTGGGTACTCCAACTCTGAGCTCGTGATCTGAAGGTCCGGGGCTCGAGTCCCACTGGCGACAAGTATTGTGCGCTTCCTTGCCTCTCTCCACCCGGAGTGAAATGGGGAGCTTTCAGAGGAATATCAACAATCTAAGTGGCGGATAGGCAGTGCGCTATTTGGCCTGGCAGCAAACCGTGATGAAGCGACATGATTCTGACGATTTCCTGATGGCAGCATAATGATAATGGCCAAGCGCTTTGAACCCTCAGGTAAAAAGCGAAATATAAATCCCGCTATTATCATTATACTCAATCGGACATTCCCCTTTAAAGAACGACTGATCTTCACCTTATTTGTTTGACATTTGAAATATAGAGTCTGTGTTCGTTCATGCGTTAAGAAGTATAAATACTTAAATTGGGGCACCCCTTTAAAGAACAACTCATCTTCACCCATGTTGTTTGTGCCACCCCCTTTAAGAACGACTCATCTTCACCCTAGTTGTTTGTTGACATGTTAAATTAATAGAGTATGTGTTAAAAAGATCAAATAACATGGTCTGTGTGGAGTTGTTAATGTTTGTTTACGGTGAAAATCATTTCAAGAAGACTCATCTTCACCCTTGTTTGGTGAGAAAATATGTTACTAGATTTTTTAAACATGTTAAATAATATTGATGGTGGAAATGGGATACTGTCCAATGGTTGTTTGTTTGGAAGTTTTGAGCGAAAATGTACTTCAATTTCGATATAACTATTTAGAAAACATCTTAAATGAGAGAGTTTGTGTCCGTCATCAATTGCGTTAAGAATTTATATATACTTAAATCTGATCGTCCCTTTAAAGATCGACTCATCTTCACCCTTTGTTTTTTGACATGGCTAAATGATAGAGTATGTTTTAGAAATGATAAAAAGAAACATGTTAAATTATAAGAGTTTTATGTTCGTCATAATTGTGATAAGAAGTAACTTAAATCGGACTTCCCCTTTAAAGACGCTCATCTTCAACCCTCGTTTGTGACATGTTTATTTGATAGAGTCTGTGTTCATTCATTGCGTTAAGAATGATAAATACTTAAAATTAGGCCATCCCCTTTTCAAGAAGTCTCATCTTAAGCCTAGTTGTTTGTATTATTATAGTACGTTTAGAAATTATTAAACAGATTAAAGAGCATGGTGTTGTGTGGAATTTGGAATGTTTGTTTACATAGAAAGTCCTTTAAAGAAACGACTAATCTTCACCCTGGTTTGTTGAGAAAATAATTTTACTAGTAATTATTTTAACCGTGTTAATATAATGTGGTGGGAAATGGGATAGTCTCAATGGTTACAATAAAGTGCCTGATGGAACGGTAGAGCATCGCGCCGCCGCCGCGGCCACGGCTGCATCGATATAGGTGACTCGGATTACTCTGGTCCTTGAAAATTATACTTATATGTTATTAGAAAACATGTTAGATGATTAGAGTCCGATTTCGTTTCTTGCGTTAAGAAGGATAACATCATTTAAAATCTCAAAGAGCTTGTGTCTTCTCTTAAATTAAAACATAGGTTTTTTGGAGTTTGCTCTTAAATTAAAACATAGGATTTACATTAAGAAGGATAACTCACCTTTTTAGAATTGAGAAAAAATACAAAACATGTTAAATGTTAAGAGGTGTATTTAAAGATCGACTCATCTTCACCCTTGTTTGTTTAAGAAATGTTTAATTGTTGTTTTTGAGAAACCATGTTAAATGATTAGAGTCTGTAATTAGTTTTATGAGTTTATACTAACAAATATCAAAGAGGTTGTGTCTTCTTTTATTGTTGTTTGCTCTTACATTTAAACCTAGGCTTTATATTAATAGGATATTTTTAAACAACGATCCATCTTCACCCTTCTTTGTTTAGGAAAATTTTAATACTTAAAGGAGGATGAACCGATTTGTAAGTCTATTAATTTTCCATCTTGATAGAATGGCCTTCAAAACCCATCTGTAATTTTGAGCGCCGATATTTCAACCCGTTTCTAAGGAGAGCTAAAAACGTGATTTTGGGAATCCCCCACATAGTACTCTGTAAATTTAATGTTGGTCGACCAAATGGGGGCATATTTTCGCTCATAACATCCAAACCAACCATCCTTAAGCCCTAAGGATGCACAAGGTAAAAGAGTAGCTTTCTTCTGATACCAAACTTTTGACCACTAAGTGTACGAGCTTGCATGATGGAACGGTATAAGAGCACGCGTCCGCGCCACCGCCGCCACGGGCTGCATCGATATAGGGTGACTCCGGATGACGTCATTTTCCTTGAAAAGTGTAGATGGAAAGCGTAATGCAATTACTCGTGCATGATTGGATACTATCAATGATCGCGCAAATGCCCATTAGGCATGCATAAAATATGGATACTGTCAATGTGGTTAACAATAAGTGCATAATGGGAAACGGTAGAGCATCGCGCCGCCGCCGCGCCACGGCTCATCGATATAGGTTGACTCGGGGATGACGTCCCTTTCCCTGAAAAGTTGCATGATGGGAACTGCCCATTACATGTTACTGACGGGAAATGCCGATTACATAGGTGCCTTGATGGGAAATGGGATGCTATCAATGGCGGGAACGGTAGAGGCATTGCGCCTCCGCCTCCGCCGCGCCACGGCTGCATCGATAAGTTCACTCCGGTGATGACGTCACCCGTTTGACAACAATAATAATAATAATGAAGACTTAGAAAGCGCAAGTAATGATTGTTTGCAACTTCAAATTGAAAAAAATGCAGATCGTAAAAAATAAACCTATTTCAGCTGACATTAGTGACATTATGACCTTAATGTGTCACAAAATTCACCAAAAATAAATGAATATCTGATCACAAAATGTACCAAAAATTGAGAACTATCTACTATCTGCGTATGTTAACTTTGTGATACGGTTTATTTTATTATTAATTATTCGAATCCCATTTTATTATTATTATTTAATTATTATTGGGACTAACCGCTGTTTGTTTACATTTGCCGAGTCCGCCGGAGTCACCTATAGGAGCTTGCCCGCTTCCACGGCCTTTTTAAAAAGGTGAAGCTTTCGCGGCGCCGCCGCAGCTCGCTTTTTAAAAAAGTTGCAGCTTCGCGGCGCCGCCGCAGCTCGCTTTTTAAAAAGGTGAAGCTGTCGCGACGCGGCCAAAATGGTTGGTTATTCTAAAGTTTAGCCTAAATGTTAATTATGCAGTAAAGTGTGAAAATAACAAGTTTGTCGGGTCTTAGCAGGCAGCCTTGATCAAGGCTATCTTTCTGGGCGTCGCGGCGGTAGGCTCCTCTTTCAGTCGGGGGAAGGTGATTCTCTGGTCGCTGGGCCCAACATGATGGTGATAACATACACAAACAAGACGGGGATACATGAGTGCCAGGCTAGCGGGAGATTCTTTTGACTACTCAGGTTGCGGCCGAGATCGGGACAATCTTTCGGATCCTGACCGCCTCCCATACTCCTGGGATGGACCAACGTGTTGCTGAATGCCCTCCTCCCGAGAGCGTCTCCCCCATTCCCCAGACACCCATTGGTGATTCCTTCAGGCGACTCGTTCGCCCGGAGTGCACCCATCCACGCTCGGAACCCGATTGTTTTTTTGACTGAACGCATTTCGCAGACTATTCAGGGTGAATGGCATCACTTTTCCTCAATCCCCTTTTGTCCATCTAGGCCAAGGTATGTTTACTGCTCGTACCCGTTCGTAACTATGTTCCGGAGTGGGGTTTGCGCTGTTTTCTGTGTTGGGAAGGTTTTCAACCCAACCGAAGCTTAGTCTTCTGGACGTCAAAAAAAAGTTTTTCCCTTTCCTCGTGGGCTGTGGCTTGTGAACCGTAGGGGGTCAGATATACGCACATTGTCCTACGTCAAGGCCCATCTCTTCTTTGAGTGGTCTCTATTATTCCACAAGCAGGATTTCTGGCCAAGAATCATACTCTTTCTTTTACCACGAGCCGGTCTTTCTGCCACATCTCACCAGAGTTTTCTGGCGCTCCTCCAGCCTGCTGCCGCTCAGTGGAAAGCCTGGCTGCCTTGTAACCTGTCCCACCAGCTTTTTATCTCTACTGTGGCCACCACAAGGGCCTACAGCAAGGTACCCAGTGACTGCTGGATTTCCTTAGATAGTATCCCTATAATTTTTAATTCTGTGAAAAAATTAAAGAAGCTGATTTCACTTGATTCTGGAAGGTACGGGTGTCAACATTTACCCAAAAAAAGTGAGGCTTGGTTGTGGGTGGCAAATGGTGGGAAATTTCTATATCGCCAACATATCAGCCTTTTTGTCGGAATCCTGAAACTATAGTATTTTATATATTTATCATGAAGTTAGATATTTATGTACAAGTATTTAACAACCCAGCTACGAGATAATATTCAAGGCCTACTTTATAAAAAAAAATGTTCAAGTAAGGCCGGTGATACTTTTGCGACTTAACCCTGCTACAGCACTGGGGATAGTTCTTCCTTCACAAAAAATGAAACACAAATATGTAAATCAGGACAAGCTGTATCCCCAAATGATAGAGTCACATTATTTAGAAAAATGAAATACAACGTCCACTCAATTTACTATCCAGAATGTCAGTGACCTATATGTACACGTAAACTGAGGCGAACAATAGAGCTAATGCTATTCAACCATCAACCTAAAACATTTCGTGATCTTTTTTCTCATCGGGGTAATGCAGGTCCATTGTACGGCCCACTGTTAAAAGATTTCACAATCTATCGCAGGTGTTATTACCTCCCCGTATAGAGCGCTAGTATTTGTTCATACCTAAGGGCACATACTCAACCTCGCCATGATTTTTAAAACTGTAGGTCGCTGAATAACCATTGGCTTTCTTGGTATATTGAATAGAATTAGGGTTTTAAAGACAATATTTTTTGATTTAGGTTAATGGAGCAATTAGGTCAGCATTGCCATTGACTTTTCTTTCATGAATTTAGTCCCTTTACTTAATTAATATCTAATCATAATGGGGGGGGGTCCAAGTTCATGAAACCCAGAGTAGAATCTCACCTCAAGATTTCTTTTATTCGCGAGAAAGAACTCACCCCAATGCAGCAAGGACATCAACATTCGAAATCGTTCAACTGTGTGTCACGATAACAGGGACCAAGATTATAAAAGAATGTAAAGTGTGCTCAGTCGAATCATTGAGTATCTAGCCCCATTGTGCGCTTGAGCATGTTAAGGTTATGTGATGTATCCATGGTTGCTTATATCTGAAATAATTGAGGGTTGAACATTTTATCTTTTTCTAAATAATGTCCACGCATATCAATGTGAGGAGACAAAAGCTTTCCAGGTTAAAATAATATTGTTTTAAATTTTTAGATGGAGGAAATAAGTAATCCCCCGGTCTGGAGCACGAATATTTAATAAAAGGGGCCCAATCCCATAGCCGAAAATACTTCTCATGATACCGAAATACATCATTTAATTGATTAGAAAATAAAAACGTTTTACATCTAAGGGGGTAAGGTTTCAATGTGTCCCATACTTTGGTGGAATACTTGCCTACTAATGTGAACATTTCAAAATGCAAAACTGTTTCAGTTAGCTAGAGAAAACAGATTTATGTCATTGATTAGCATAATACAATGTCTTGTTGGTTAATGTGCCGTTAAACTAACTACTACTCTGCTGCCATATAGTATATACTTGTTGTTTTGTATCCTAATTGTACTTGGATATGTAATAATTTTGTATTAGAGGACGACCCTTTCTAAAGCTGCCTTTGTAGGCTTATTGGTCATCTTCTTACGCCTCAATTTATTACATAACGTATTAAGACTGTATATTTTACTAACTGTATTGTACAATTATATTAACATGCTCCTGATATGTAAAACAATAAAATAAAACACATGAGGATACGTAGGCTTTACCTTCATATCGTCCGTGATCACGACATAGTGTCGAATTCTGATTTTGTTGTGGTCAATTGCATTTAATATGTTTGATCTTGTTACAGTTTTGAGCTGCGAGCAAAGCTTCCACAAATCGCACAGAAACTCTGTTAGTTAGTTTGTTCGTCGTTCGTTCGATACGGTAACATTAAAATGATATATACCGTAATCCATTGAAAACTCACTTTACAGCTGTCCCGGTGATTTATTCCAATATCGGCACGACACTCTATTTTCGCTGATACCCCATACCCAAAAAACTAGCGAGTTGGTGGATGCTGTTGCGAAACAGACCTACCAAGAGATCAAAGTATTAAACTCTAAATAATACAACAACAAAACACGAATCGGATCAAATAAATAATAAAAAATATTAGAACTGTGCAAGATTAACTGTGATAAAACATCACACTCGTCTTACATTTCATTGACCGCATATTGAAATTGATCTATTTTATCTTACCAACGTAAACTTTTCTTAACATCACATACCCGACCTGTTCTTTGGGATGTCTAAGGATCATTTTTAATAAGCAGGGTCGCCAGGACGAAATTCGTCGGCGACAAAGACTTTTCATGCGTTATGTTTTAGTCCTAGTGGGAAGAAGTTCCCGCGTATCATTTTTATGCAAATTATGCAAACTAGTATTGGCCTTACAGAAAAATACATTTTTCGATATATCTCACAGCCAATTCTGGTGGATAATGAACAAATGAGGTGACTGGACTTATGTTTCGAGGGTCAAAGATCAAGATAGAGGAGACCTTTTGAAAATTACCAGATGTCTCATGATGATATAAATAATGTATAAGGGTCGCTCCATTAGCTAAAATACATTTTTTCGATCTATCTCATCTCAATCTCAACCAATACTTCTTTATAATGAACAAATAAGGTGACTGGACCTATGTGTCGAGGGTCAAGATCAAGGAGGTGAACCATTTTAAAAATTACCAGATGTCCACCATGATGAATAAGATCAAATTCGGGTCCCATTGCTAAAAAAAAACTCCATGTTTGGGCTCATATCTTTGGGCCAATATTCCACATATCCATGTTTTTAAGGAGTCCAAGTGTGGGCAATATGGATCCAAAACTGATAATGATAAAATTGATGATTTACGACGCCCAATATTAATTGGTCTTACTATGAGTTTTAAAATAGGAGCTCGAACTCTCGACTGCGTCTAGCCCAAATACTTTTACAACTCATAGCTTCGACCAATTAAATTTGGGCTTAATCGATCCAATTTTATAATCATCCTGCCCCATAGATGACGGGGACCTACTGTTGAGGTTCGAGGATGTTTTGAAAAGTACTCATACATTATGTTCATGTGTCACTCACATGTCCCTGCATATCTAACTAGAATTGTGCAATTATGGCCTTCATTGTGGATAGTCTAGATTGGAGGTATTTGTAAGAAACTCAAACTTTGTTGTCCAAGTAAATTTAGACTTACACATCTATACATATACTTGTAACATTTCTCTAAAAATCAAAGTTAGGGAATGTTACAAAACTAATGCGAGAACTAAGAACTGTGTTAATGAATAATATTTATTTGAATCAATTGCAAAACAATGTGGGCGTTGCACCTGCAAAATACCAAATACAAATATAGCAAGTAATCCTGGAAAATGGATGGGCTGAAAAATACCAAAGCCCTTTACATGTAAGTGCAAAACACTTTTCCTATTAAGACCAACATTTAATGTCAGGACTTTAATGCAAAAAATACATGAAATAGCAGTACCACGCCTGTTGGTGAAAAGCAGATATAGTCCGGCGGGGGTCTAAGTCCGGGGCTCCATAGCGATAACGGAACAAAAGTCTTGAAACTATGTTGCGTAAGAGTCAACTGAATCGATTACCCTATTGTTTTCACCATTGTTCCCGGACTATGAGTACGCCGGACAATGGTTACACCGGGTTTAAACCAAGGTTAAATTTAAAAAAAATATGCATTTTTTTTTTTTTTTTTTTTAATTACATTAATAATATAATTAGTAGAGTTAATCACATAAAAAATAAATTTCAGCTTGTGTTGCAGCAGAACCTCAATTTGTGAAGTAAAATTCTTTACACGCAGTCCTGAAAGTTCCCACATTTTGAGCAAATCAATGTTGTACGGAATCTCGTTCACATACTAAGTAGACAAACATACATTATATAAAGAGTTTTACTTTCTAGCAATTCTGTGTACAAGCCTTGAATTATCCAAAGAAATCCGATGAAAAAAAGAGATGAAAGAACTTTTAAAAAAGGCCCATTATCATTAAGAATTGTGTAAAAAAGAACAAAACCAAAAAACCAACCGATGAATCCTAAAACATACTCAAGTCTCACTAAGCCAAACTTACGAAGCCTTGTCTGCATAAGGGGACTAGTATCCGAATTATGTGATTTCCGATAGAATTGGATGCGTGTTATCCTTCGCTAATTTTCTCAAGTCCGATCTAAGTGATTTTCGCTGGAATGGTGCCCACATATCACAATACAGAACATCGGCATGACAGAGAATTAATAGAGATTGAGGAGGCAGAAGACTACATATTTCTAGTGCACCGTATATAAAAACCAGACCGCTTAGAAATCTTATCACATAAATTACCAAAGTAGTGTCAAGAAGAGCCTAGTGAAAGTAACACCAAGACTTGACGCTTTAACATCATGAGTGTGGTGTCATCATAAATAAATAATGGGAATATTGCAGAGACTTGGATCTTGTTACATGAATTGGGGTGGACAACACTTCGATAAATTTAAGGGCACTTATTCAGAACTGTCCATTTGAAGATATTCATTATATCCTCTAGAGAATCTGGAGACAAGCATTGTACATAGGGCGAACTAAAGTGTGTCGTCCGCAAACTGAAAAAGGAGAGAAACAAAACGGTATTGAATATCACTGACAACAGCAAGAACAGAAGCAGACCCAGGACCGAGCCTTGTGGTACCCCGATTTAACAGAGACCACTCAGAACAAGCACTTTTAAGACAACCTTTTTTGCTTCCGTTCAAGAAGAAAAATTTTGAATCCCTGAAGTAGACCAACCCGATTGCCCCAAGAATGAGCTTAGCAAGTAATAATTGTGAACACTTATCAAATCAGCACCTAAAGAAATTGTATCAAAAGAGAACATTTACGACTGTCAAGTGATCAGAAAGAAATAAAAATCTTGTGAGCATTTGCTCACAATTTCTACAACTGCGAAAGCCAAACTGATTGTCAGAAAGTTATTGTTATCCTCTACATAAGACATGATACGAACAACACCAATAAGCTTTTCCATTACCCTACATAAAATACTGTTATAGAATACTGGCCTATAACTGCCAATGTCATCTTTATGGCATTTAACCCTCGTCTACCTGAGCATTTTTTGTAACAAAACTCCCGAAGGGGGGTGGTTACCACCCCCTGTTATTTTTGTTACTGAACACCCCGATTCCTGTAAATTTGGTTTCCTTCTTCTTTCCCCTTGGTACCAAAATAAGTACCAACATCTCCATTATGACGAAACCATGACGTCGATATGTTGAGGAAAGTACGAAAATACTGAATATATGGTGGAAATTATATTTCGCATGAATATCTGATTTGCCTAACCTTTTGGGCGAAAACTTGAATGGTGTCTATGGAAATGGCAGTTTTTCTGACATGGCAACTTATGACGTCATGTGACGTAATGCTGGCATGTTTGTACTCATTTTGGTATCAATGGAAAAAAGGATGACAGAGTATCTATTGGTACCAATATCAAGTGTCCTTTGATGTTCCTGTGTTTGTGTTTTAGGCATGTTGGTACATTCCTCCACCCACCCCCCATCCATCACTTTGGGATCACCCTGTAATATTAACCTATACCCCGGTGGATGTTTGTTTTTTGATATAAGGAGCGGAACATGTCATTGACAATTACATTAAATAATTTGGCATCATAAAAAGGGGGTTTTAGCAAGCCGGGGAAAAAACCTGAAGGGGGTTGGTAACCACCCCCCCCCCTTCGGTAGACAGGTTAAACACAGGAACCACATTGCACCTTTCCATGCTTTTGGAACCTTGCCATCCGTAAAGAAAGTATTAAAAGCTTTGCATATGGAGGCTCAAGTTTATTGCAACAGGATTTCAAGACCCAGGAAGAATATCACAGCCCCGGACACTTTAGAGGTTTCAAGATTCCTGAGAACATCAATTACCTCACCATCTGTAAAAGGATCAAAAGAAACTGGAGAACCCCTTGGAAGGAACCACATCAGGTATATAATTCAGATCAAGCGAGAACAGACTCTCAGTCTCCAATACTCTTCAACATGCATATGTGATATCTCATTGCATGTGGGTATTTTTACAAAATCAATAACTTTAAAGGACTGCGGAGAAAAATTGGAGGGAAGATTCATTGGAGCGACATCCCGCCAATCACAAGTCCCATATCGCATGCTGGATACCTAACTGTGATCAACAAGCTCTCTCTTATCTACAACGAGTTTGGATATCACCACACCTTTTCCTCACCCTTATATGAATTTTTTTGACACCATAGGTAAAGGTGTTATCCACAAAGCGCCTGAAGTCCCTCCTCTTAAAAGAGCAGAAATGGGTCCTGGCTCAACTTTATCGAGTTTCAAGATGTCGCTCTCCTTCTTCGATAATATTGGCAGGTTTTCCATGATCCCATAGACCATCCTTGACCTTCCTCTACTCAGTCGACGACATGGAGCTGCCGTCCTGAGAAATTCCATACTGCTTAACCATCTCCGGTCCTCTGCATGGTTATAGCTTGTAAAAGCGACTTAGAGATAAGCGCACAGTTTAAACGTGTATGGGCAAGACCTGTACCGCCACTGTCGTAGAGGGACAATGGAAATTAATCTGCAAAACTGTCAGTCTCCGATAGATGTTCCAAAGCAAGCATCTCACCATATTCCGCACCGGTTTTGCCACTCGCAAGTTTAATGAGTTTAGTTAGAGACATCCCTGGCCAAGCCCTTGGACAAGAATCAATAGAGGCCTCAACAATAGACCTCAATTATGAAGAAACAACAGCGGGGATTCCATTGGAAATTGGATACTTGAAATAAATCTCTACTAATGTCTCTGGCAGCACGTGTTATATGTGCTCAACGGATTACGATAATCCGGAGGAACAAACGAAGTCAAAAGCCAGACAGACAAGAATGCTGCCGGGGTAGTTAATTGCAAGGTCAGCTTAGCTTTGTGTGCAACAAATTGCACCTTGCAATGCAGCGTAGCTTGCATGTTACTAGGATCTCCGTTATAAACCATTAGCAGACCGGAGAAAGATCGTCCGGCTCTCCGCCTTCCAGAAAGCTTGCCAGGGTCACTCTATAAGGTTCACCTCGCCATTCCAATTGAAAACCTGCGCTGCACCCAGTAAACTTGGGCCCAACCAGAAATCACAGCCAGTAATCTGTATATCAACATCTCAGCAAATACTGTACCTATAATATTAAATTCTCCCAGAACTTCCATTACCGGGACTCACTTTCCAAAGGTACAAACAAAGAGCCAACCGACATTCAAAAGCAACTTGATGATCTTCTGTACTAAATAATTCGCTTCACACACACGTCACGATCCGTTTTTTCCCCACTTGGGTGTTTGAATTGTATTCCTACCAAGACCAAGACATCTCACTCTTTGTTTGAAATATGGGATCCCATGTCCCCCTTCCAATGACTGTACAAATGCTTTCTGGTGGCGCGTGACATACAACATAATGCGTTTTCTTTTGCCTCCTGGAACTTTTTATGCTACAATGGATATCCCATGCCGGTCCATTGTTTGCAGAGAGTCATCGAAGACCAAAGAATCTTTTTCTTCACGTTTTTCTTTTTGGCTTGATTACAACATGTCCCTGTCTAAGCCTTACATTAGTCCTTTAATCAGTGCAACACATTGTGTTACGTATCTAACATGTTGATAATCTTGTGTTGGGATGATTTCGAACGTCTTTGTCCAAGTAAATTTTTTCTCTTGCAGTTCCTTTAATTTTTACTGTGGGGGTAAAACTACCACGATGCAATATGGATATCACACTTGCAAATGTTGCAGGAGTCCATCTTGGAGGAACGAGTTGGCGCAGCGTATCTTCCCTCAGCCCTTTCACCAATGAGGTCTCAGGGTGTTCGATTCCCCGGCAGGGGCTCGTTCTCCGTGGCTTTATGTGAACATGTGGTTTTTCTGCGATCCATAGCTCTTCCCGCATTTTTTTCCCGGACGCTCCGGTTTCCTCCTGCTTCTAAAATCGAGCTCTTGGCATCAAATCTGGTTTCTGGTATGATGGTTTCTCTGATGTGCGGAGCGCCTTTCATGGCAGTCGCAGCGCCTGACCTTTTACGGTGGATATGTCGCGCGTTTAAAATACAATGATTATTATTATTATTATAGACGTAGAGTTCGTCTCCACACATTGTCGTTCGGCATGATAACAACACGTAATCTTAGTCTCACGCATTAATTAGTCCTTGTATCATTGCAATACCTTGATTTAAGAGAGATGTTACAAGTACTTACAATATGGTCTAGACGTGTTTTTACGCAGCAAAACTTGGAACCATCACGCAGAGTATTATGTACCGTGTGTCCCAAAAAAAACGCACGACTTGGGTGGCAGGCGCCATAAGGTTTGAACAAAATGATCGTTACTATTATTCTTTGTTGTAAGGTAAGATGGACTTGTTAGCTAAGATGCCTGAAAGTTCATAAAAGGTAAAGTCAAATTAGTTTAAGATATGATCCCAATCAATCAAGTACCCCCAAACCCATTTTATTCACAAAAATGAGGAGCGGGTTAACCACGACTGGCAATGAAGAAAAAATGGCAAATAATATTGATTCGATTGATTGCACTCACAGTTTACTTGCTCAATTTCCGTCACGAACACACTTCTACTGGGTCAACTGACTGCATTTCATATTATTATTTTCACTGAGAATAATAAAACATTAATTATTGGTGATAAATATCGTTTCAAGAAGATATAAAACCTGACTAAGTCATAGACAAACTCCACATTCGTACTGATAAATTGCGTTGGGCTGCAACTTGCTTGTTACTGAAAATAATGTTCGTTTTTACATTCTCACTTTATGAAAGTAAAACTTTATTTTTTTCAACACAAACTCAATAACAATATCAGTATATCATTCTGTCATTAAATTTTTGTGGTTAAGATAACTCTTGTGTGCCCGTCACAAAATTATGAGAAGGGATTAGCTCAATCCAAGCATTCTTATTTGGACAATACAAAAATTACGACGAGTTTTGTTGATCATGCATCCTAATTCCGTCTTTTTAAGTGTTGTTAAAATGCATGCTTTAGCTGTTTATTACCAATGGAAAATGTCATATTTTAATATTTGTTGGCGCACCTGTCTTTTAAAAAAAGGGAAAATGGTGGTTGGACTTAGAGATTCATATTGTGGGTACTGGGCGCAAAACTTACAGTGCCGTATTTGTAGTTAATAACGCCTCAATTTGGTTAACTGGGTCCGCCAGTTACTTGATTTTCGGGGTCATTCTTTAAAAATATTGACTCTACCTTTTGACTTTTCATGATATGTCGCTAACAGTCCCATCTGCCTTACAACAAAGAATAAGTAGTCACGTGGTTGTGTTCAAAACTTATGGCGCCTGCCACCAAGTGTTTGGTTTTTGTTGGGACACACGTATGATTTTAAATCCCTAAATTTTACTAGACCAACAAAGTTTCATTATAATTAACCCGTACGAGACTCCGACATTGACGCCATACTTTGCAAATTATTTGCATTGAACTGTAACGCCCATGACATAATTTAATGAATCCTTGTAAATCACCTCGACCCTCAACACTTGGTCTTGTCATCTTATGTGGGGAGGTATATATGGAATATTGCCAGATATGATTTTAGCTAATAGTTCCATCTTGATCTTTGGACCCTTGAAACATAGGTCCCAGCTCACCTTATCTTTTTCATTTATCAACAGTCAGGTGAGATATATCGAAAATTGTAATTTTAAGTTAACGGCGACCCTAATTTGCATATTAGTCTCCTTCCATTTTGTCTCTGACCTTTGAAACATAGGTCCAGTCACCTTTAGTTATTTCTCAACAGTACATTGCCGAATATATCGGAAAATTGCACTTTTTTCTGTAATGGCGATCTAAATTTGTATAAATTTGCAACACTGATACGTAGGACACATGTGATTTTTTTTAACATAAGCTAATCATGTTTTAAACGCATTTTTTTCTGATATAAAGACGTTAATTAGAAAGTTTATTTTCTTGGGGGTGCACGACCACCCCTTCTAACCCGCTAGACTCTTACGTATGCTGGACACTCTTCGTGACAGGTCAACTTCCGGCAACAAAGCATTCGGCGACATCCATTCGGCAACAAGCCAATTCCTCGGCAAACATTTTATATGGGAAATCTTTTGTACGTGTGGATCTCCTCGATACTGAAACTATTGCTTCTTAAGTTTCTGTTCGCTCTTTTCTTGTGTACAATTATGGTTATTAATAGTTAATTTTTACAACAATAGTTTTAGCCTCTTTTACCACTCGTTTTTGTAATAAAAAAAATACGAGTGAATTCTAACTTTTGATACAAGGGATACAGACTTATTGCTTGTGGTCCGTTTTCCTTTTGTGTACAATTTTGGTGTATTGTTATTAACTTTACACGAGGGGATTTTAAATCATTTACCCTATTAAATCTTAGGGCTAAATGATGATAAAAAAAAAGAAAATACACCTCCTACCCAAAATAACCCCTGTCGAATAACACCCATTTCGTATAAAACGGTTTCACAAACAATTGCATTCATATTCGGTAGCGTGCGTGTTCAATGTCCAAAGCAAAGCTAGATAATTAATAAACGAATACTTATTCGCTCGGACCATGCACCGACTCGACGCTTTAGATAAAGGGCGTAAAGCAAGCCATTCGAAGCTTTGCTGCGCGGCTCGACATGGTCAGAAACTAGCACAAGTCAACTCAGCTCCAGAGACTATATATTCGCGAATGGTCTGTTTTAAAGCCGTTTTATCTTGCATATACTCGTGCAAAGTAAAGGAAATGTCGATTTTTTTTCTAACTCGTAGTCGTTAACCATTTTGCATACATGTTTTATGAATTTTAATGTTTAAAAAAAGAATCAAAGCTTAAGTTTTTCCTTTAAATAAACCCAACAACGGCCTTGGATGACTTGAAATCTCTCGTTGCACCTTAAGTCTGAAGGCCGCACTTCCCTGTCGACAAAAACTATCTGGCCAGACATCTTAAGGGGTTTGACGGTGATTTGTTTGTGATTGTTTACGAGCAAGCTGCTTTACACCTCAAACATTCTGTTTGGAGCCCAGTAATGGACAAATGGAGAATTTTGTTTTGAGCTACGTAGGTATCATGCCGCAGAAACCGCGAAGTAACTTGCGTTTGTTTGCGTTTAGTAAAATCGCGCATCTCTACGCTGCGTTCCTGCTTTGCTGCATGACGAATGTGGCTGCGGGATTTTCTTGCCCGACCCAACAAGACGCACAACAATTTGAAAAAGTGTCCAGTGTCCAATTTTCAGTGCGTTTTCGGAGTGAATGGAAAAAGTAGTCGGTGACCCTCACTTTTTATTCAAAATTTTGAAGGAAAAGCGGGACCTCAACATATTAGAAATTACAAAATTTTATCGAGAAGTTTTATTTTGCGGCGATCTAAACGTCAAATTTTGAATTTTCCCATAGACTTGCGTGGTTTAAAAACATGACAAAATACCTTTTTTGTTTTGCTCTAGCTCAAAAAACAGTCGGTGGACCTCCATTTTTTTATTTCAGATTCTTAATCAGCACCGTGTTGTACTTACCTAATGTGAATATGGGGAAGGAAATATTATCGAGTAGCTCACTAACAACACGTCAAACCCCTTAAGTGCATTGTGTTTGTTTTTAATAGTTTTTTAACTACTCAGCAAGACAACACAGAGACGATGCACAAAAACTACAATTCTTCCAACGAATACCCCATCAAGTATTAAGGTAGGAGAATCAATCCACAATAAATATAGGCAAGGTTTTCATTGAAAAGCTTTATCTCTTTGCACAGAGATCCTCTTTGCAAAGAAGGGATAAGAGGCAAACTGAGCCCCCCAACAAAAAATGTAATCCGTTATTTTCCTGCGTTTTTTTTCAAACGGATTTTTTTTTGTAATGTTAAAATTGGAACCACGCTTTTACGTAAAAAACAAAAAAAAAATCAACATTTATGCACTGTTACTATGAGTAGGGCCTATGGAGCTTCCCTATCAACTAACGTGAGGCCTAAGTTTCATAGGATATACATGACCTTTGACCTTTAGTGGTTCCGCCTATATATGTGGACGTCTGTTTACACATATTTATTAGAAAAATAATTATGTTTCTTTAACAATAAAATGCCAATATGTAATTGATATGGAATTAATTTTCCGGTAAAATGAATGGAGAAAAATTGTTGGAAGAGGGACACCACGACATTACTCAAATTTTAGCTAGCGCCTAATTTATTGTTATTATGATTACTTTGCCTTATTATAACCTCATAAAAAGCCACTCTTTAAAATTGCCTACAAAAATGATATTTCAGTTCAAATAAACATTGCAAACGTTCTCAAATGATGTTTTAAACAGTTAAAAATTAAAAATTTACAATTTATTGCAACAAAGTGAGGAAACTATAGAGGGTATAAAAAGGCTTTTGAGTTGTTAAGGACCGTATTTTCTACTCGATTTTTTAGTCTTTAAAATGCTGGTCAGTGTACCAAATTCTGCCCCATTCGGCACAGATTGCACACCATATTGTTCTGTAGGCCTACTTGTAAATCACCATAAGAAATAACACCGGTATATACACACACTGGCCATAAGTATTGCAACATGGCAGAAAAAGCAAAAATTTTTATATCACAAATTGATTTACAAAATTGTAGCAGGAGTTCTTGACTGCATTACTGAATTAGTGTCAAAAAGGAATGCTGGAGTTTTTTAAACAGATGATGTTTCCCAAAATCAAGTGTGCGACAAACGTTTAATTTGATTTTTTTTTAAAATTCCTTAATATGGCGGGTTAAAGAAGCTGGCTAATGATAACTTGCCGATGTACTCCAGAAGGAATACAAGTGGCAGAGGAACGTCATAATGGCCGCCGAATAGTCCCTATTGAACTTTACGAGTTTGTCAGGGTCTACTCTAAATGTTTAGGGCGAAACTTGGTGTGGTTGTATGGAGCGGAAATGAGATAATGTCAGCAAAAGATTGGGGCACTTTTACCACCGTTGGACTCGGGAATGTATGGCAAGAAAGAGGCCACTTGCTACCTGAAAACAACTTTTTAAATCGCACCGTTGACTTGTGCTGTTTGTCATGTAATTTGAACGCGTAATTTTTACACATGATTACATAAACCAGCGTAGAGGTATCATTAGAATTGCATTTCAGGTGTCTCGGAGTTATCGAATATTTCAAAGACCACTTCTTCCATTGACATTATATCGTTTCCGGTCCACACAACCACCATGATTTTCTCCCATAAAACAAATGCAAGTAAACCCTAAGTGACCCGTACAATCCATTAAGTGGCTGTTTTGAAGCCATATCTTTTGTGTCTGTGTCCGCATTCCTTCTGGGGGCAATCGACAACGTTATCTTTGCCTGTCCAATTTTATCCGCATAGTTATGGAACGTGACAATCAACTCAAACGTTTTTCACTCTTCTTTGATTGTGGGGAACAACATCGTTGAAACAACTTTGAATTAAACTACGTATCTGAGTCGTCAAAATCCATGGTATACTTTGAATCAATTGGGGTATTATGAATTTCGTTTTCTGGATGTTGACTACTTATGGCAGTGTGGTGGTAGATATAACCGTGAATATTATTTGCTTTTCTTTCGTGATCAAACCCCCAACCTCGAATTATCACCTCTATTGGTTCATTC
The DNA here is from genome assembly GCA_023653785.1 of Ophioderma brevispina. Taxonomy (NCBI): domain Eukaryota; kingdom Metazoa; phylum Echinodermata; class Ophiuroidea; order Amphilepidida; family Ophiodermatidae; genus Ophioderma; species Ophioderma brevispina. The sequence continues at coordinate 43,356 of JAMKCH010033049.1, forward strand.
GCACCTTCCGAGACATTCTCTTCTTGTTATTCCATAAACATATTGTTAAGACAAACAAACGTCCCAAAAATAATCCTGAAACAAAGGGTTTATTTGAAACATGTGTTCGTATCTTAATCTAAGAATTATTGTACTCGTAGAAACAGTATCTTTCAAATGACACCTTACAGGCATTTCCCCGGCATTCCTCATTGCACACCATTACTGTTCTGAAGCGCCCTACAACAGTTTTCCTTGGATAATGGTAATTTGTGGTCTGAAATCTGTGAATCGAAGCGATGATTTGTTCTTTGACTTTCTTTAAATCGTGTTGTGAATCTAGTGTAATACCTGGATTAGTTAAGACAGCTTACCATAAAACGAGCGTGTATAAGTATGTAGTAAAATGTATCGAATCACTCCCAACGATGCTTTCATTCAAGGAAACTATTTTGAAAAAAAAAAGAAAGAGACACGTTTTCACACATCTGATTAGGTCACAGGGTTCCGGCCCACATGCCCATCTGACGATTTTACTGTTGCGATTTTTTAGGTTAATCTGCAATACTACGATCTTATCACCCAAACCTCCAAAATCACATCTTCGACGAGTTACAAGTGAAGGAACAAGCGCGAGAAATATAAGGGTATGATAACCGTTAAGGTGTCAGCTAAAGTAGCGCCTTGATAATGGTAATTAGTGTGAAATTTGAATCGAAGCAGACCTTTTCTTTACTTTCTTTAAATCGTGCTTGCGGTGGAACTCTATTGGGACTCCATGGATTATTTCAGACATTTTACCATAAAAAATAATATTGTAAGTAAAATGTATCGTCATGTGAGTTCAACAAAGTCATATCTACACAAAAATAATCATTTGAAAAAAAAAAGAAAAGTGATACGTATTCGCACATCGATTAGGTACGGGTTTCAGGACCCTCAACGTATTTACTGATTGCGAACTTTTTCTTTTTTTAGGTTTGTCTACAAGTCTAAACAGATACGATCACATACGCCTCCAAAATCGCATCTTCTCCGTTACAATATAGGAACAGCTCGGAATAAGACGGTACTAACATTAAAGATGTCAGCTTGAATAATCGGATCATTGTTTGTTGTCATAAGTGTCTTAGGTCACATAAATAACCCTGTTGGCATAGAAGATTGTTAATTAAGGATCAGGAGACTTTACGATTTCATTTTGGTTGCGGGATATGGAGTTAACTTATAATAATTATGCTTTCACATTGAACCAATTTCATTCCTAGATCTGAAGACTGTTGTAGACTGGTGACTTGACCTTTTGGACCCAAATTTAAAAGGACATTGTCTTTTCATGTCACACGGTTCATTGATATGTAGATTACTTAGGACTGAAATGAATACGTCATATTTTGGATTACTATTTGCTAATTATAACTTACCGATTTTGGCAAAGTGGGATTAACGATTGCAAGCCAACCTTTCTCACCTGATTCCAAAATGCATTTCAAGGGATAAGGTGTACTGCTGTAGAATTGCTTAACCATTTCATGTATCAAGTTATATCACCATCGTATAAGTCTAAGTCAAATTACATTTCCCATTCATTATTCAGTAGAGGTGGAACTAAATCGTTACTTGCCACGATGTTTGTTGTTTGGGCAGATTAAAATATTTTCCTTCACACCCCATCAACATCTTGCTTTAATTCCGAGTTCTTAGGAACATCTAGCAGGGGCTTAAAAGTTTTGTGCCACAATCACTAGCAAAAATACGATGTTGAGAATTGGGAAATTCTGATGAGAAATGGCCATAATCCTGGGAGTTTTTAATTTAATTATCAACTGGAGATTTCCAGCTATACAATTCTCATCGATTCTGATGAAAAAAGATAAATATTCTCAGGATTTTGGTCAATTCTCATCAAATGTCCGAATTCTCAACATCATATTTCCTAGTGAATCATCCGTGAACGAATGACAATAAAATATTGTGTATCTTTGTTTTTCAGACTCTCCAGTAGCTGTGATAGCAGGTGTCGTTGGTGTTGTTGTCATCATAGTTATAGTGATAGTGATATTCTTTCTTGAAAGGTATTCACATTAGAATTAATCTGTACACAATAATATCGGGAATTGAAATTTATGTATGTAGATCTACATTATTCCTGCAGTGCAGATGTTATTAGTTTGCGCGTAAGGATTACGCACGGGGGTGTGCGTAAAAGGTGGATACGCATGACTGTACCCCATCGCTCTCTGTCTCTAGATTTAGAGCGCCTTCGTTAAAAGATAATGCTAAACTAAAAACGTTCAGCTTACCACCCCTGGACAGCCCTGCCAATCAACTTGTCCATACAGAACGTGAATTGCACAGGGCTCCTGGAATTAACAATAGGTAGGGAGTAGCCCGGTTATGGGTTGAAGAGTCTAGTTGTAATTCAGTCGCTTAGCGTTTAATCACCGTGGACCCGAGGGAGGGTCTAGTCAACGTTATATTCAGGACTGCTCCGTCTTATACAAAATCGGTCCGCGAGAGACTGCATTACAATAAGTTTGGTCCTTTACTAAAATCAGGTCTACAACCCCTTTGCCAAAGCGTGGGAAATTGCTTCTAAAATAAGTGCCAATATCGCCATTCAAATGATGTTTTAACTACCTTAATCGTTTTTTTATGAAGGCCGAGAAAGGAACATCATGATGAATCACATGAGCTAACAGGCAAGTCCAAACCATAAACCTTTAAGTGGGTTCTGAGGATAACCGAGGGATTCAGAAATTGTAATCAATCGTATCCGCGTCATATGACTAGAGCGTCACATAAAGTAATAAGTACTTTTTTGAACTTGGGGATTTAATATCATAAACGACCTCTTACAAATTTATGAAGAGATAGAATTAGGAGCATACTATAAAGAGGTTTTCCCAGTTATTTCACACTTGTGTAATGATTTTAATAAAACAGACAATGGGAATTCTTCCTAAAATGTGAATCGCGAGCAACGCAAAACCAATTTAATTTTCGGTAGACGTTTCCATATAGCAGCTCCCAGATGCCATGAGGTGCTGGGCTGCCATTGATTCCGTCAACCGGTACGCACAACATCATAACGAATTTGATGTCATTGTTTTATTACATCATTACACCAGTGCGAAATTAAAGGGATTAGCAGCGAATTTGCTAATCCGAAACATCGAAAAATCATCAAAATTCATATTTTTTTTATTTTGTACTGGCATGGATGTGCCAGATAACCTGTAATTGTGTTGGTTTGAAATCCGTGTATGAAGACATGTCAGTACTTTATCTGATTCTATTTCTTCTGTAATCATACGTGTGCGTATCAAAATTCCGATGAGATCAAAACAAACAGCCTTTCTTGGTGAATATCCCACCCAGATTTTTAAGGGGGATATTGGTGCACCATGATATACCGTTTTACTTCAAACACGATCATTTATTGAACTTTGTTTATTCTGTGCTAAAGTGTAAACCACAATCACTTTTTTAATTTCACTTTTGAATACTGTCCTCGCTGAATGTCTACTTGCGGGAGACGGTAGACAAATTGCCTTCCTCAAATACTTATTTTTTTTTTCACTATTTGGTGTTTGTTTTCTACTAAGCAGTTATATGGAAGTGCAACACACTTATCCACGATTTAGAATAACACCAAATGCATTTCCACATTTTTCGATTCTCTCGCATATCGCTGCTAGTCCCTTTAACTCGGAAAAAACATATCTTTTAATTCTGGTCATTGTTTGAAGTTGCTATTTTGTGCATTCAAACGACTGCCGTGTGAAAGGGCCGACAGTTATCATAGTCCGGGCTCCATAGCTGACAACGGAATATGTTGCGTGAAGAGTCAACTGCAACGGAATCGATTGCCCTATTGTTCACCATTGGTTCCTGGACTGTGAGACCGGCGGACCATATCTCCTGCCACCCTGTTATTCTGAGGTGGAACAACGAGATTAGTTGGACTCCTTCGCGTAGTTGGTAGATCAGGGGTGTCCAACATTTTGTTGGACAATTAGCGCCATTTCTTAATCTGAAAACGAAATTTTCTTAAACAGTTGTTTCCTATTTGCTAAAAAAGGTCGACATTCTAAGAAAAACGGCAATCTGTGTAAATTTGACCCAAAGTCCGCATCTGTGGTTTATCTATGGTTCCCCCTATTTACAAACCGGGAGACTCTTGAGGCAGGCCCCTTCCAACCAACTTGGTGCCCCACACACGATTATTTGCTTGTCGTCCCGCATAGTTTTGGATTCAAACCATGCGGCCCCTGCATACAAAAAAGGTTCACACCCTGTGGTAGATACCGTTTGACCTGATGCAACAATTGCTGGAATGTTTTGAGAAACTGAGAAGCCAATTGAAAAATAGACAGAAGTTATTGAGATTATTGCAGTAAAAAGTATATTGTATTATGCTGATGCGTCGTAACTGGGAAAACTACTCATAGTGGGGGATGTAGGTTAACAGAATCTTATGTGAGTGTGCAAACCGGAAAATTGTGAATTTTGGTACACAATACTTTATACATTTATAATCCTAAAAATTGGATGTAAGCACTTGCCACGGTCCCGCTTCATGGCCCCCAGCTTGGATTTCAGGTTACACAGGTTAACATTTTTAAAATGTTCCGATTGTGTTGAAAGCACACCATGATGTCTGTCCTGGTTACAAAGGATTCCCAAAGGTATAGTTTATAACTACCTGTGACGTATACGTTTAGGAATTATGGGTAAAAATGGTAAAAAAGGCAATTTTTGGTTTGTACAGGGTCAAAATTAAAGGTTGCTACAATAATTTTTGTAAAATGTGGTTCCCCCCCCCCAAATTGGTGGTTTAGCTAATAGAATGAAATTTATAGGAATAGTTTTGACTATCTTACGTGTCTGGGTATTAACCAAAATGGCGAAATATAAAGTCAACAGCTATTGGCAGCTATTGTATTCTATTGACCTGGGACAATTTGGTTGGAAACGTGAAAAATAAGCATAAAAGATAAGGCAAAACTATTCCTTATTTCAATCTTTAAGCTAGGGAAACAATTTGCAGCACATTTTACTAATCAAAGCAACTTTTAATCTTTGACCCATGGACACACCAAAATTAAATTGACTTTTTGCTCCATTTTTACAGTTTTTACCCACTTTAACTCCGGAATATAAAGCCATAGATAGTGTAAACTATAACTTTTTGGAACCCTTATGACCAGACAAAACACATGGTGTGCCTTATAACACATTCAGAACAGTTTATATTTTTGACCCCCTTGTAAAGCCTTGGAAACACAAAGCTGGGGCCATTAGGGGGTGTGTGGGCAAGTGATTCCATCAAATTTTATGGATTAATCAATTTGGCCTAAAGTACTTGTGTGCAAAAATTGACACCAATTTTATCCGGAAGCGCACATCTACACTACAGTCCCCTGCTTCAAGTTCGTTAAGAGGAAAGCTGGATTTGTAAAATACTGGTACGGACTGGTATTGACAGATCTATATGATGAGTACAAACAGTCTCCAGAAACTTCCGAAAAGCGTTCATTTCCGTTTGTCAGTCGAATCCATGTTAGGAGCGTCTTATCGTGGAGCACGCGGTCCCGATCAGCACACGTATTGAAATAAATGACACACCACAAGCAGTACCAAGACGTGGGATACGCTTAGAAGAAGAAGAATAGTCGAATCCAGATTGTAATATATTTTAGCTGGAAAAAGTGGATATTTGTGACACACAGACACACATGCAGATCAGAATTGTGTTGCTAATAGCAAAAACACCTTCAATCCAGAATTAAATTAAAACGCTTTTTTAACTTTAATAGTGTTTATCAATACCGAGACTAGTTGTAAATTAAGACAGAGATGGTTAGTCGAATTACGATGACCTACAGGATTGAAAAGATTAGCAACGCAGCACGTATTGCTTTAATTTTGAAAAAAATGACTTGGAAGACTTGCTTTCCTCTTAATTTAGAAAACGTTCCGAAGTCACCAACGCCTACACTTATTGGCTATTACCAGTCCTGATTGTATGAAGTTTCGGTCAGAACGTCGTTGCGGCTGCATTAAGTATCCAATAAGCAGTAGACCAATAAACAGGCCTCTCAAAACCTTTAAAAATGGTTATTGAGGCTGATATCATCTGATGCTACATTTCAGTACACAAAGAAAGCAGAAACGGAAATGGAATATGAATTTTCTTTGTTGTGGCCCCCTTAGTACCACAAAAACTATCCATGAGCAGGAGTTGGAGCAAAATCCAAGATGTATGGTGAAAACACCCCCTTCCTGTTTTGGCATGGTATTGCTAATTCATTCATAATTGTGTGCAAAACGTGCTGAAATCGGTTTTTAATCTGGTTGTTAACACTTATATTTAAAAAAAAAAATTTGATTTATTAGATTATAATAATTATTCTTGACCTAATAATGTGGTCATTGCAAACATTTTGAGTGGTCTCACAAACACATATGTCCAACGGTTCTGTAGATACAGTCAACTGTATGTACTTCGCTCAAAAAGGGCGTGACCCCCCAAAAGGTGCGTGACCATTTCAGCTCTTTCGGCGTCAGTGGGAATTACGTTGCCAATTAAATATTGTTCCTAGGTCTTCAATTAGTGGATTCCTGAAGAGCTTAGCTCTGGGCATATATTGCATACAACACCACCATGAGCTACTAGAGTAAATGAATATCGAAGAAAAGTAGAGGTTGGGCTGACGTGTATCCATAAGTCAATAGATGGACCAAGAAACTCACGGAATGGCAACCGAAAAATGGTAAAAGAAGAGAAAAACAAAAGAGGAGATGGCTAGGTGAACTCGCTACATACACAAACACAACAACATGGACTAGAATAGCAGAAGACAGAAGCGAATGGTGTCATTGCTAGAGTAGGGCTTTATCCAAAAAGGATGACAAACACAGTCGGGTGGTGAAGTGATTTTTAAGAAAACAAAAATGTTTGTTAACATTGGACAATGCTAAAACACAATAAGGTGAACGCCCCTATTTTACAGTTAATACTTCAATAGCTGAGAAAGAAGTGTCTTTTTGGGGTAAAGTTTAAGAAAGTAGCATAGTGATTACTCTGGTCGTATGTCTGTGTATCTGTGTGTCTTTGTATTTGTGTGTGTGTGTGTGTCTGTGGTCAAAATGTATACTGCATGCCGTATGAGTTCCGTAAGGGCTACGTTGATGTAACTTGATGGAAAGGATGGGGCAGGGTGGAGCGACACGGTGGTGACCTCATGTGACCTTGGTGACCTCATGTGACCTTTGGCCGGTCAAAATGTTTACCCTTAATATATTGCATGCCGTTTGAGTTCCGTAAGGGCTACGATGATGTTACTTGGTGGAAAGGAGGGGCGAGGTGGTGTGACATGTTGGTGACCTCAGGTGATCTCGGTGACCTCAGGTGACCTTTGGCCCCATTCACAAACCGCGACGGCAGACGACACTCGCGATGTATTTTTTTTTATTTTTGAAGGCTAATTATATTTTTTAAATTTACATTTACTAAGCTTTAAAATGGTATAATAATTGTTTATATTTTCAAAATGTAAATTTGTTTAAGTCTCACTTCCGGTAACATTTCTTAAGTTTAAATTGTTTTTTTTTAAACGTCCGTATCTCAAAGTGACCAAAATGTCAGTTAACACCTTGGAATTCTCGGCTCACGATATATTTGTAAGATTATTTCTTGGCTCTTCCTTATTGTAGATTTGGCAGATGATCAAGAGCATGAAACTCCCACACCTCCTCAATATACGGAAGAGGAAATTCCAGAGCAAGTGGAACCCAAGACTGCTCCTAAACCAAATTCAACTCAAAAGTTGAAGAAAGTGAAACCTATTAAAGTAGAAACCTGCCGGGGTACATTGCCAAACAAAAAGCTAGACGTTCTGAAGGATTTAAATCTGAATTCAGTGTGAGTAGTTTATTTATGTTGAAATTTAAAAGTTGCGGTATTTTCACTTGATTTACTTTTTGTGTCAATTATATATGGTGAAAAGGTAGGACTCTATAGAAAGGATTGTGCAAAAAAGATTAGCAAAAATGAAAGAGGCTTACTAGGATAAGTTGTGTATAACAGTTCAACAGGCAGATTATTCAAGCACTTCTATTTGCTAAACTTGATTATACATGAGCATGCTCGTTTACAATATAATTTTAGCAATTGTATAAATCCTGCTTTAATGATTTTTGTTATAGATGTTCGCTTCTTGTGTTTTGATATGCCAAAGAGAAACGATCTATCAGGTATTAAGCATTAGTAAAAAGCATTAGTGAAAGAAAAGAATTTTTGGGAATGCTCATCAAAAAACACTTCTTGTTTGCCGCAATTCTCTCTGCTTGTAGAAAAGACGAGAAGTGTTGTAAAAGTAGATTGTGACCAAGGGGTTTCACTCCCATTAGTACCCAAGGGGGGTCCCTCCCATGGGACCCTCACTAATTAAATCATTAACAACTTGTCTGATTTTCTTTTTTGGTATGAAAAGAAGCGCATTTAAAAGCCGGACAATAACAAAGAAATCGGCAAAAAAAAACCACGCGTAAAGTGGCCAGGGCTAAAACAAATGTGGGGGTCCATAGGAACCCCCCCCCCCCCTGGTCACTTATGTAAAAAAAAAAAAAAAAAAAAGTCGCCGTTTTTTGTTTTTTTTTTTTTGTTTTTTTTTTTCGGTTTGGTCATAACAAATGAGACTTTCAAACAGCTGTGGGACAAATACAGATTTAAAATAAAACAAGGCGCATTTCGCTTGGCATTTTGCTATTTCCTTCTGAGACAAGGTTTTGCTTAAAGCAATAATGGCATATTTTTTGAAGAGCGCCCTCAATTTTTCAAAATTTGATATTTTGGCACAGTTTACGGTTGGTTTGATTGTCTAGGGAAACTTACCGTGCGATTTTGTGATAAGAATTGTGGTAATCTCAGTTGGACTTAACGCAGAGCGGAAATGGCTCCGTTTATGTCCGTCCACGATGAAATAGTGCCACCTCGAGAAAATAACCCCTAACTTGATTTGCCTGCATGAACCAATAAAACAACTAATGGATGAGCGTAGACACGTACATGGCACTATTTCCGGCTATTTCACATTGGAAGGCCGTTTCCAGCAGCCGTTGAATTATTATCGGGATCCCGATATAATAATTATTCTAATTACAAAATTCCTTCGTTTATGAGACACAGACATTTTCGAGCTTAACCATTCTCAGGTATGGTTTACTAGCCAGCTACCAATGCAACCGTGTAAAAATCTCAATTTTTTGAAAAATTGGGGGCGCTTTTCAAAAAAATGTGCTAATATTACTTTAATTGTATTTTTTTTGGTAATTTGAAAGGCCTGACTTATTTGTAATATAGTTACAATAACATTTTGTCGTCAATGGTTTTCTAAAGAAATTGTAGTTGCGAATAACCAACGCACTGTAAAATTAATTCTTCCTTCTTTGTTGTATGATAGGGTATCACTTTTGGACAAGAGTATCCATGGGATGTATCCCAAAATGAAAACAACAAGGCAAAGAATCGTTATCTAAACATTGCCACGTGTAAGTATGAACATAACTTAAAGTCATTAATCATTCAAAAATAATAATAATGGCATTTGTTTGCGCAAAATCCCACCATCAAAAGTGCTCAAAGGATAAAAAAAAAAACATAGACTAAACTACTAATAACTACAGGAATGTGAGTCAAAGGGCACTACCAAAATTCAGCTAACAAATTACTAGCACTAACAATAGCACGAATCATTACTTAAACTTAAGTATAATAATTAAATTGTAAATAAACAACGCAAATATGATTGAAAGCCAATATTCATTAATCTTACGCAAGTTTGACGAGAAATACATACACAAAAAAAACATTAAATATGCTCAAAAACGCTTCTTAGAATGTTCTTATATTTTCCTTATTGTTCACGGATTAGACGTTTTTGTTTGAAGAGGAAGTTTGTTCCAAAACAAGTGATGCACAAGAAAAAGGAGTATCGCTCACGAATGATAGAAGCTTGTTTCAAACAAAAGAGGATTGTATATCTTAATAACATCATCAACGTAGGGAGGGCGCCATGACATTGATTAAAAAAAGATACCGCTTGTTGATAACTAAAATCTGGAGTGTGATGGAAGCCAAGCAAATGCTAAAGTGTAGGAGAAATATGATTGACGTTTCTTAGCTTGATGTGCCCGTAGCAGCGAATTTGAACCCCCTGAAGCCGATTATTTGAAGTTTGTGGCGTAGGAAGGCACAACCAAAAGTGAATTACCAAATATAAAGTAGAAGTACAATGAGTGAGTGATTTGCTCAGCTGACTGAGAATTAAAGTATTTTCTAATTTTGCTTGTGTGCGAAGATATGATAAAGTCGTAGAAAACGAAACATGCGGGGAAAACATGATGGATCGACCGACCACTAAGAATTAAATTGAACCAAGAGTATAGCGCCTATTGGCAGGAGTATTTAAGATATTGGCATGAGGAATCGACAACTTCAAAGTTGTTGAGATAGAACCCATACAGGGAATTATGTTAGTATCAGCGCTAAGCTTGGGAGAAATCCTGCACAAGAACACATTGCGGAAATAAGGGATTTATTAAGTCTAATACCCTGATCAGTAGCTTGCTGTGAAGTTAAAAAGAAACCTATAATTGCGTGTCATCAGACAGGTAAGTATAAACGTAAACAACAATGAACAAGGCCTGAACCCTGTGGAACAAAAAAAAATATGACTAACGGGGATTGATAAGGCATGATAATACGAAAAATTGGGGTCATCCCTTAGATACGACTGAGACCATTTAAGAGCATTACCATGGACACCAATAATATCATAATTTGCATGTGTCTCTCGCAAGAATATTGTCATCAACGTATCAAAAAACCACTAGATCTATAAGAATTAAGCAATACACAGCCCTTACCATAGCTCGCAAGATTACATTGTGAACACATAAAGAGCAGGGACCAAATTATAAAAACCTGCTAGTTAGCTGGAAACCTAAGGCCTGGTAAAGATTCTTAAAAGCCCTAGTAGGCAACTACGGAGTGGACAAACTAAATTTAAATTATAAAAACCTTAAGAACCTTGGCCTAATAGTACATACTAGGAAAATCTAGTTACCAACTAGCCCCATCTTGTTACAGAATTGGGTGCTTTCTGGCGGAATGGCCTTGGTTGCAGTGTGGGGAAAGTTAAATTAAATAACATTAAATGACTACCCTTTGGTGTTGGAGTCTGTTCATCTCAGAGCATCAACATGCATTGATCACCTGTGAACCGATCAAAATGATGCCAATATAATTGGAGGAGCTTCCGCCTGTACACATGAGCAACCATACTATATATCGAGAGTTGACAAACAGAAGGACGTAACTCAGCACTGAACGAAATATAAAGAATTTATTTAATTCTGCCGTAATACTGCTTTTGAGCAATGTGATGTTTATTATTTTCTACTAGCAAATCTTAATTCATTACTCAAAATGTAAAACAATCATAAAGCTATATTGGTAATGTAAGCAAACATATATAAAACTTTAGTAAGCAAAAACTTCCCCAATTTTTAATTATGAACAGCAGAATTAAAGAAATTCTTTAATATTCTTTCAGTAAGGTTTGATAATTTATTTCTTTCACATATTAAGCATTATTTTGGGGCCTGTTATTTACACAAGTTCCTCCTTTCCCTTTTCACTGTTGCTATTACGGCCATTATGTTACTGACAAATGAAAATTGAAGACAAAATTTACTCACATTTTTTATCAAATGATATATATATATATATATATATATTGTTTAATTTAAATTCACATAACTATAAATCAATAATTTGTAGCAATAAACTTCAGTGTTAATTGTCTTGTAATAATATTTTACAGAAATATTAATAATAAATTATTTTTTCACTGATTAGTGCAACTAGTGAGTTAGATTTGCTCTGGATCAACTCTAAATTAGCCGATTTCGTAGAAATGCAATAGCACTAGTACGGTTTTATGAATTTCAACTAGTAATCCAAACTAGGCTTAGTTGGCAAACTAAGTCCCATTTAGTTGCCAACTAGGCTTAGTAAGGATTTAGGCCTACTGAATTTGGGACTGATTAAATGCCGTGCTTTGACTGTATGAGGATTTGAAACTACCAGAGAAGACCATTGCTATTGATATAATTGGAACAAGTGTAGAAGTTAATGAATGTCCCGTCGTTACTTATTAGTCCGCTACAAACGGGAAAGGAATAGGCACTCGATTCAGTTGGGACTCTTTACGCAACATTAGTTTCACCAACAACACTGCTTTACGTGTGGCACACAGTATGCACACAAACATTTTGAACAGCAAAAGAATATGGTTTATTCCGGGGGGGGGGGGGGTACTCAGTGGAAAAAGGGGTAGTATAGTGATTCGCGTTGATAAGTTCGTCCCCCTAGAGTTTTGGACCTTATTATAAGCGGAGAGGGATCAACCCTAGCTTACCGGGAAAAATGAAAGAATTCAAATGCACGTGCCACCACACCGGATTATCTTGGCGGACATACAGTCATATAACTCACTTTACCTGCCACTGGAATACAGCCTGTCTCAAAAAAAATGGTACAATCAGAAAAAAAAATTGGTTAAATTATGAATTTCACATAAAGCCAATCTTACTTGGTATAAGATTAAAGAACAAAGCAAGCTTCCAATGGTGTTGGCTTCATCTTATTTGCTTTTGGTTTCATTCCAGAGATATAATCAATTTCGTCGTATACCAAAATCGATTTTGCTGGCCACTTTTATGCACGGGCAGAATTGCTTCGCCCAGTTATGCCATGCTGTTTGGGGGAAGCCCCAAAAGGATTTCAACTTTGACAAGAGAAACAAAAAACACAGATTAAGAAACAAAAGAAGTCTAGTTTTATCGACACACGTTTAATAGTCAACATAATTTTCAGTTCAATGATAGATAGAATCTTCTTTTATTAAATACTAAGTAATAACACAATATTTATTGCACGTAATAAAATGGAACTTTGAATTTCTTACAAAATTGTATCTGTTAAAATCATGCCAGAAGTAATGTATTGCAAGCAAATAAACTCTCCAAAATCCAATGAAATGGTTTAAAATATTCACTATATTGTGCACTTTACTAATTGTTGAAGTCAACAAAAATTGAATTTGGAGCAAAGTGTTGGTAGGAATTGCATTTCATGATACTCAAGACCATAAAAACTCTCTGCTACAGGTGTTTGTACGCCAGTGTAGGGCTCCATGGTCTCTTCTAAGTTCTAACAAACAACCGTATGTCGCAGGTTTTTCACTTTATCTTAAAAGCCAAAACTTACGGGACATAACTTCCACCATTACCTGTGTTTTCGTATCTTTTAGAGTTTGTATGAAGTTAATCTTTTTTAAAAGATTTTCATATATGTTAAAGTGTGAATAACTTATGTTTAACAATTCGTTCACCGTTTTCACTCAACCAGAAAGTGGCACAAACTCGATTTGTGTGTTCCGCAGTAAAATTAGAGTTATCTCTGGATTGAAACAGCAAATGAGAGAAACAAAAAATCTGGAAAGCCTGGTCTTTTTCTTTAATGTGATATACCAAAAACGACTTACTTATGTTGAGATATAATTATTGAAAAAAAACAATCGGTTTTTGATGTACATTTTTTTTGAGACAGGTTACACTTTCATTCATGTATGGAAACGCACTATAGTGTATTTCAGGTCATTAAACATTGACTCACAATAACATGATAAAGAAGTCCCTGCGACTTTGAATTTTTCACTCAGGCAAGAATGGTACGGGGTCACTATCAGATGAATCGAGTATAACCAATTATGTGCCGCCGAGATAGGTCAATTTTCACGCAGTACTATTAAACAATGGGTCGTTTTTTCCACCAGGCATACTATAAAGAGGGTCACTTTTTGAGGTAATTGCTCCTATATAATGGGTCCATTTTCAATTTTGGGGCGAATGTCCTATGAACCCCCCCCCAATTTTTAGATTTTTCCGATTTTCGCTAAATTCACAATGACAATGGTGATTTCTGATTTTTTTGAAAAAGTTTACTATGCAAATAGGCCGATTTTGCAAAGATTACTATAAAAATGGAGCGAAATTTCAAAGCCAACTAAGTAATGGTAGAAATTGATGAACCAAACTATATAAAAGGGTCATATTTTTGTATAATTGGTCATTTAAACATGGGTCGATTCTTTTACACGGTGGACGCACATCAGTCACCCAATTTTGGGCGAGTACCCCCACCCCCCCCGGGGTTTATTAAAGTTATCACAATTTAAACGCAAACAAAAAGTCAATTATGACATTATCAAGAGGTTGCTGGGATCAATTTTATTGCTAGTTTTATTAGCTAATTGAACTCAAGAACTATGCTCCAATTTGTTAAGTTTATTACGATATTCTTGAGTATTGAATTCTGGCCGAAAATTAGACCTCATAATAAACAAATATTAGATACCTTTTAAGCCAATATTTCTACAAGATACATTTAATTGACACACATAGGATTCCATGGCCGATTATGTTGAGGATGTAAAAACTAAAACGCATTCAAACGTAATAAACGATAACGAATACACAATAACGTGTAGTAAACATTTTTGACCATTTTCAATTACCATTTTTTTTTTTTTTTTTTTTTTTAAAGTTATATATTTTTTTGTGGTCGGAAAATGAGTGCCTATGCCACTCTTGTCAATATTTAAATAGGCTGTTTGGTGATGAGAATGGGATAACATAATCAACTTCCAAAAAGGTCGTCATTTTAAGGAAGGTTCAACAATTCTTAGACTTTTTACTAGTCATTGTGAGCTGAAGCAAAAACCCTATTCAACTGCTGCACATTATGTTTACCTTACATAAGATGCACAATCAATATTGTAGTAGAAAATTACCAAACTAGCAACCGCTTGTGAAGGAAACGTAATAAACCAGGTTTTAACGGATATTAGTTTTGTATTTCCAAAATATAAAAAAAAATGCGAATACAAGGAAAAAACATTCATTACATATTTTATACAGTTTGCACAAGAAAAAAAAAAAAATGTTTGAATTCGGAAGAATTCAAGCTGCTAGTCTTTTTTTCATTTTTTAGAATTTTGATGTTGTGTTTGGACATCAATTTTCGCCAATTTGTACGATGGTTGAAGCCAAATACCTCATAGAAAGAAAACACGGGAAAGCATGTAAACTATATATGCCCAAATGAGCTCAACGGACTCCGATCAAAATATTAGCGTTTTGTTCCAATAAAGCATTGTTGAAAACTTATTAACCAAAGATACAAACATTATGGAAATACACCGTTTTCATGAAAAGCGACCCATCTCCTGCCACACCGGTTCTGTTGTTGTTGTCGTACGGTTCCGTTCATGACTGAAGGTCGCGACCTTGTGGTGGACCTTGATGATGATGGGAAGAGATTGTCCAGCAAGAGTTTTAATAGTGTAAATCCAACGTGTTCCGTGGCCCTCCCAGTTACTCCTTCCTTAAAGCTTTCCTGAAGGATGATTTTTCCCGTCTTGCAATATGGCCAAAGTAACTTAGTGTTTGGCGGTTGACATGATCAAGCAGACGGTCTTGTTTCTCCAAATACCTTGCAGCACACTGTAGTTGGTGTTTCGCAGTCCAGGATATTCTGCGCATTCTGCGCCATAACCAGAGCTCAAAGGCAGAATCCTTTACAATCTGCTTTTGTGAGTGTCCAGGATCAACAGCCGTAGGTTGCAAACTGGGGAGTGAGTGCACGAACCAGCGAGTTTTTGTTTCTTTGGATTCCTATATCAACCCATATTTTTGTGAGCTTAGCTATTGAAGATTATAAAAAAAAACAGCCATTGAAAACGCTTTCTGATTCAATCACGCCGCCATCCTGGGAGATTAGGGCACCAAGGAAGTTGACTGAGTAACCCATTTCCACTCCTTTCCATCTACTAAGAGAGAATCTGTGTGGCAGGTCTTCACCAATGATCATGATCTTGGTTTGGCAAAATTTATAGTAATTCGTTGCTTTCACACTCAGCCTTTACTCTATTCAAGGGGGATAATCAGCCATTAATGGATGTAGCCAGAGGGGTGGTGTCATCGGCATATCGTAGATTGCTGAGTCTCATCCTCCAATAGAAATTCCGCCATTCCAGTCATCAAGGACCGTCTGTGATGTATTCAACAATAAGTTGAACAGCGTTGGAGAGAGGATGCTCCTGCCGTACACCTTAAGCCAAGAATGAACAAATCCATATCCCCCTTTTCAGTTCGAAACACAAGCTACCTGGCGCCATATAAACTTTGGATGATTTTGACCAAATGGCTGGGACTCCCTTTGCAAGCAGTGCATTCCAAAGAGCTCCATATTGGACCAACAGTCAACATCCTTTGGCATAA
>JAMKCH010033050.1:0-16594 GCA_023653785.1 Ophioderma brevispina
TAACAGGTGTCTCTAACATCTGAAAATTCTAATTTTTGCACTGGTGTAAAGCCTTTCTATCAAAATATCCCATCTGAAAGATGTAAGCTGAGAGTTATTTCTTTAGTACAAAACTTGTGAAATTTCTATTTTCCCTACTGTATAGGAGCAATACAAATTCAGCTTATGTTTTATAAGCATATAAAACACCAGTGTTTTTCATTATGGTAAGAAATTTTGTCAAAATCTATGAATCACAACATTGACACCTCACATGGTTCCTCAAATTTCTAGTTGCACCTTTAATTTTTCGAAATCGGCAACTTTATAAGTTGCCGGGAATCAAGCTAGGTTTGGTGGCATGGGGGGTAGGACACGATTGGCTCGATTTGGGCATTGGGGATTTCCAAACGGTCCATTTAGGGAATTCCTATGTGTATTTTCTACGCAGCCTCGGTCCATTGACATTGCACAATCATCTTAATCCTTCGTTAATACATCTGTAATATCGTGATAATTTAGGAAAAATTCTTGACTTCAAAAATCCGTCGGTTGTGCATTAACCCCGCTGCAAAATGGTGTATTTCCATAACTGTCGTTTAATTTAAATATTCGTGACCAGCCATAGCCTTGGTCAAGTTTGACCGTTCGATATGCGTAAGAGCGCCCTCCCTACCGTTAAAGTCTTATAAACTAGCCCTCGGGTTACGCCTGAATTTGGTGGTTTTCCATTCCTATTGGCACTCTATGCTTCTATGAGATTTATGCTCCAGGACTGTATGCTCCAGGACCATATGGTCCAAGAGTATTTAAGTAATCTGGAAATATTCCAAGTCAAATTAAATGCACATGGCCCAGGAGCATACCTCATGCTCACGCTTCATGAGCATATGTGTCATTCAAATATGCTCCTGGTGCAATTTGTCCCTGGACCGTATTGGTCCTGGGCTTAATTTCACGACAAGGATCTCACTAGAGCGCAACTCTTCTGCTCATGGGTGAGGGCTTTTGCATGTATGAGATTGTGGCCCAAAATAATGTTCCTGGCATATGGTCCTGGAGCAATATATAACCTGGCAGACACATTCTACATCTACATGTCCTGGAGCATACATTGTATGGGAAATACGCACCTGAAGCAGTACTTAATAGAATGTTCTCTTGAAGAAATCTACTCCTGGTGCTCCTGAAGCAGTATTTCACAAATATTTTGGTGTCAACTGCTCCAGGAGTTGCCATATGCTCCTGGAGCATTGTGCATTCAAATATGGTCCTGGATCATATTTGACTTAAAATCGTTCTCCATATTATTTTACTCCAGGAGTTCAAACTTAATGTATCATGGTGCACAATATCACCTTACAATCTGGGATATTTACCAGTTATGCTTTTGATCTCATTCCAATTTTATTATGCACTTATAGAAATTACAGAATCAGATAACAGTATGCATGTCTGTTTATTACATGGTTTCAGCCACCCACTTGTCTATGTTCGCATATCCATGCCAGTACAAAATACAAAAATATGATTTTTGATTTTTTTTTTTTTTTTTTGGCGCGGGTAGCCCACGGTACCCTCGTCTAACTATCGCTTGGGTTTTGACCTACTTGTCAAATAGCAGTGTTTGAAGAAAATATTCGTGCCGTGTATATCCTCAAATCTAAATGTACTGATAGTTTTGAATTTGTGCAATTTTACGTCATATGGATATGTGCTCAATACGATAGGCCCAGCGAAAACATTAACTACATTTCAAAAAGATAATATGTTCAAAAGAGTAAAATACAAAGCGATCACACTTCACACATGCTTACCGTCTTGAGCGGTGTGGGATAAAACACGATCGGTGGTAACACCGAAAACAAAAAACCATGAATATCGCGGGCGTAACAGGCAACAGGGGAGTGCGGCCAAAAAATCCCAATTTAGGACATCGCTTTGGTGCTTAACAGGAAAAACGAAAATATGCGAAAATTATATAAACTAGTTGTATGTTTGTCAAGGAATATTTTTATTGGTAATTTTTACAATGAAGTGATTTGCGGTTAACAGCGCTTTACTCTCTAAATGCAAAAGCGTGGACTTTCACTCTTTTAGAGTGACTACAGAGCCCAATCTGAAAAGAGTGAAATTTCACACCCTTCAAAGAACACTTTTTTTAAATAAAAAAAGAAAAATTAAAACAAATGATTAAAATTGTATCATTTGGTCAATTATCAAGATAAAATTTGACCCAAAAGTGTTCTTTGAAATGTGTGAACTTTCAACCTTTTCAGTAGTGGCCCTGTGGTCACTCTAAAAGAGTGAAATTCCCTCTTTGCATTTTAGAGAGTAAAGCGTTATGGTGCATTGAATTACAACGGGTAAAATTTTTGGGGGGGGGGGGGGGGGGGGCCCTTTAAAGGGGGATTGCCGATATAAGGATATAAAGTTTTCATCGTGCTCGATCGTCCTTCATCCCAAAACCCATCCTGTAAATTTTTTGCACCCATCTTTCAATCCATATGGCTGTGAGAGCGAAACCGTGTTTTTGTAAGTGACCTTTACCTAGATGCTATGACCTTTGATCTCATTTTTAGTATATAGATGATTGACTTGCACACGTCTTATAAAATGTGATATTACGATTTAATACGGTGGACTTCACGGTAAGATGCATACGTTAACGAATGTTCTAAGTTGTATATGAATTGAAATAGTGGAAGGTCGTGGATGAACTTTTGGAAAACATTTGGAAAATTTAAGTCTTTTGGTGACAGAATAATTTAAGAATATAAATGAAGTCATTGGGTGAACAATGTTGCTGAACGTGGGAGCTTTACATTTTGGGAAGGTTTTATAAAATTATTTAAAATAACAAACAGGTTTATTGATCCCGTTGGTACGTGTGCCGAATTCTGTAAGATACTTTACGTCCGTCGGCATGCAAATATCTGAATTGCTTCTTCCAGTTCTGCTGGTGAGTCTGCAGTGGTCAATCTTGGTGGGTAAGTATAAGCGTTGATTTTTTTCCCGAATAAGGTGTATTATGTTCTATAGTTTGTTGATTGGTCACATTTTTATACCTTTAAAAATCGTACATGTAAGATGGATATGAAGTTCCTATTCACTCTGTGTTAATATTTCCGTTCATAGTTGCCTCGGTAAGTTGTGCAAAAAGTCACATAATCACTTGCAAAAAACATTCCCATACTTTTACGGGATCTTTCCCTTGACTCGCCTTTCCTTTTTAAAGATTTATTTAATTTTCGGATTAGCAAAATCGCTGCGTATCCCTTTAAATTTTACCTCATTCGGTGCAAACCCTTAATTTTACCAAGTAATGATTATTTTATCTTTAATTTTTTATGTAAATTAAAATTAATCATAGAGTTTTTTTTTACTTTTTTTGAAATTGATTATTATCATGTATTATCACGTATGATTTTAAATCAGTTAATAAACACTGAAAATGGGATACACATGTATTGGTCCCTCTTCTTGCTGTTTGTGTGAGACTGAATTCGTTATAACCTGTTTGGGGGTTAAATGTCTGGATTCATTTTAGGAAAGTCATTGGGCAGGAACACTAAATTTGCAATGTGATGTGCCTAGAAATTTTAATCCCTATTATACCATGAATCAGGCCTGTAGACTGCTTGAGAGTTTGGGCTTTTTAGCTGTTTCGGCTTTTAGCTGATTTCAGCTTTTTTAAATTGCTTTAAAAAATACAAAAGGAGCTTTTTCTTCATTTCCAGCCATTTTTAGACCTCTTCAACCCAGTTTAAATGCTATATTTCAGCTACTTTTGCAAACCTCACTCCATTCTGTATATAGTATACGTCCGTTGCATATTGTGGGAGACCACATTTTTAAAGTAACCTGCAATTCAATTCAAAGTTGAATTGCATATATGAAGAGGAATCCAGAAGTCTTTAGTTTCAAATTTCACCATTTTGTTATACAGTTTCTTGAAGTGGCAATTACTTTTTAATGCATCTTTGCCAATTTTTAGCTAACCTTCCCATGGCTGTTTACTTGGGCACTTTGGAGAACGTGCAGTAACATGGCAAGCTCCGGATAGATTTCAAGTTGCATTCATGATGGGGGAAAATGACCATCGGGCATAACCTCACCTGCCGGGAATTTGGCATTTTTTAGTCTTTTGTCTTGTAATAGTTTCTTGGGATATTGGGATCTTGAAATCTGCAACAGGATAAAGATGATATGGATTCCAGTTTATCATGTTATAGAACATGGGTAATATACCTGGAAAAAAAAGTCCACTTCTGCAATTCCCCCTCCCCCTTTTGAAGAATTCACACACCTCTCCTAAACTCCTGATACGGGCCTGGTCCGCGCCCTATCCCATCTATAAATTTGATATTTTATTAAGGTAGCCCATCTGACCACTTACTTTACGCATTAAAATAAATTTTGAAACAAATTTGGGAGAAATCTTTTCGAATATCCCCCCCCCCCGTTCAAAAATAATCCTGGTTATGGTCCCGGTCTTCACCCTATGGCGGCGCCCCCATCTGAAAATTAGAGTATTTCTGTAAAGTGTAATGTGACCCACCTGACACTTTACTGACACAATTATTAATTTGGAACTTTCGGTGATTAAAAAAACCAAACTAAATAAGAATAGAATAAAAGATGGATTGTGTTTTTGCTATCTATCTATATCTGTCATATTGGAATGGCAGTCCAGTATTTTTATCGTTGTCTGCGCCGGCAGTCCACTACCTCAAAATATTGGACTGCCATCCAATATTACACGATTTAGATAGGCAAAAAAAAACAACAAATCCTATCTGTTATTCCCTAATACCCAAAATTAATTTGGATCCATAATACAACGTGAGCGTTATGGTGTAGGGGAGGCTATTACGATAGCAAATTAGGTTTTGGCTTGTCCAATCAAATGGGAAAGAAGTCCGTCAAAATATTTGCAGATGAGATGATAAAATACAAGGTTTCTAATGATAACCAACAATTGTAGGTTCGATGGTGCAAGATGTGAATGGTGTTGAGGCCAAGGATCGAGTGCTACCCCTTTAAAGCGCGTCCAAAGGGTCAGATGGTCACCTTATGGAACACCCACATTTCACTACCCTCAACATTGTCATATTTTTGTTGTTACATACAGCCTGAACATTTTTTGGCTATGTGGAACTTCGGAACATTATGAAAAGCTTCCCCCCCCCCCACCTCAACACATCCCCATTAGAGATCCCATCAAAAGCCTAATTAATTTAGATAAAATTGCACCACCTATTACTTACAACAACCACTCTGCAAAGCATCCTGCCAGCTAATCCCGATTGTTTCATCAGAATAAATTTTGGAATTAGTTCTAGAACATCTATTCATTTTTTTTCACAAATCCAGCAGGATGTCCAGTGCCCCCTGAGCATGTTGAGCAGTTGAGAGTGAGTCCTGAATTTGGAGGGTTTTCATGTGGCGCAGACATTGGTTTGTGTTAAACTGCAATACCTGGAGAAAGAACATACCTGTAGAGTGAGAACACATGAAATTCTACTCAGAGGAACAATATTCTAATTGATTACTAACACCAGATTTCTTTACTTGTGAGGGTGCATACCTCGAGTGATTTATGAAGGTATTTCCTTTGTACAACACGGTAGCCTATTATTTTAGGGTAGCAAAATCACCACCACGTGCTTAGGGTGTTGTGTTTTCTATTGCCAAGTGTAATCCGCGTTAGGTACGTTTTTGGGAGGCCCCCCATACACGCGCATGATATCGACCTGAAATCAAGTGGCCCCCCCCCCCCGGTAATCACTTGACTATATAATATACCTTTGTTTGAGGTTAGTTCGATCTTGCATGGTGCGTCAGGGCACTTGTTACAATGATGTAAACAAAGAGACACGAGGACAGCCTTACAGAAAGCGCCCCTCAATTTTTTCGAACCCGTTTTTTTTTGGGCATATTTTGGAATGCTTACCAATGTATTCGATCACATCTGAAGTGAATAAAGCGAATACGCGGTCTTTATGTAATTCCAGAGATGATAAAGAATTTTCCTGTCGTGCACAACAAGATAAATCAAAGCATGGTTTCCTATATGTAACGAGTAATATAGAAGGCAAGTCAAAACAGTTCTGCTTTTTCTTTGTACTCTTGCTTGTCCCAATAAAACCTTCAAAAAAGTTCTTTGGTAGGTGGTGTACGAATCAACCCAGTTGCAAATGTGAGAGAATTTTTTATCCTCAAAATCTCTTGGTCAGTTAATTTTTTCCAGATTTTCAAAATTAGCCCATCACTTATAGTACTTTACGTCCATGTCTTCGGGAGGTGTTAAAGGCAAAATGGCCTTGGCATGTTTTTTTTCAAGATTGTTTGTAAATAGAAGAATCCAAATTTCAAATTAAAGACAACAAAAATGAAAAAAAAATGCATATATTTTTTGGGATGGAGCTTTATTAAGGCATTTTGTTGGCGTAAGTGGGTGGACCAAATATGCTTTGTGTGCGCATTGGCTTGATTATGATAGTTTCTTTACTTCAATTAAAATGTGATCACAATTAGCACCCAGGGTGGTGGCGAAAAATTCTCTCAGTTGGAAAAAAGTAAAATCTTGTCAAAATGGATATTCTGAGTTTCCAAAATAAAATCCTGTGTTAAGAGCAATTATTTTTCTTTCAAGATACAAAAAAATATTTTCCCATGCAGTGATATGTATCAAAATGCTTTAAACTGACATTTTCAAAGGAACCAGAAGAATATTTATGGTTTCATAAAGTATATTCCATTAAAAACCATTAAAAAGGGATAGGTAGAGGTACCCGAGCCAAGGTGCAAGTCATTCAATTGACCAAATCCTGTGTATAGTTATCCATATTGTGTATATCAATTTTCAATAGAGGATTTCACACTCTTCAAAAAACGAATGAATTGTGAGACTAAGCTTCTCCTTAGAATTAACTAGCATGGCATTTCATACACTAGAGACATGTAGCTTTTCAAAAAGTATTGCTAGAATTTGTACCCTTCTTAGGTAGTGAACACCCATTTTTGGCTGGCTGGCCCAAGGACTAACTGGCATGTGTAGCATATACACTCAATTGAGCTTTTGCATGTTAGTATTAATTGCTTTTACATAACCATCACCTAAAATGAATTAAGCCTAAAACAACAGAGTTTCTGTGTAAATCAAGTAATTTTGTAATAAAACCAATCGGGGCAGTTTTATTCCAATGGTTTAAAAATTGAAACACAAGAAATACACAACATAGTCATGTAAATTTTACTGCAAACCTTTCAATCCGGTCCATGACCACTTTATGTTTTTATTATTATGGTCCTTGATTTATTAAATTCTGTAGTACATTAACTGTTAAAATGATTTATTTTTAAAACTTAAAATGAAAGGGAAATGCTGAAAATGACGAATTGACTTCGTCTTGAAACTACAAAGTAATCCATTTGCAGCAGATGACACAAAAACAATTGTTATACCTGTTTCTGCAGAAACGCCAACTGGTATGGTCTCCTCATCAGAACAGTTTATGTCCACTGCCTTATACGCATCACTTTTTATCTCCACCTTATTAGAAGTAATCCTATTGTGTCTTGACTTCTTTGACCTTTGACCTGTACTTTGGAGACCACTGATTGGCCGATAGTCATTATTTCGTGACCGACGACCTTCATTGTCTGTATCCCGACTCTTCAAATTACTGGCAAGGTGTTCAACTCCGCCTTTCAGAACTTCAGTCAGTGATTCTATCAAATTAAATGATATCAATTGTATGACGATAACTTTTGCCAATAGAAAGAGGAACAAGTACAAAATGCATCAAGAATATCAAAACACTGATGTAAGTGCATGCATATATCAAACTTTATGAGGTGGTATTAGTATTTAACAACACACCAACCCTATTATATTGTCACTAGTATATACCATGATGAAGATACTTTATTTCAATTCACATTACATCATTATACACTACTACATAAATCACCTACACATTAGGGAAGGTAGCCCAGTTTTAGAAGCAGGAGGAAACTGGAGTACCCGGAGAAAACCTGCTAGGCCAAGTATGGACTAAAACCAAACGCACATGGAATCGCAGGCCTGACTGAGGATCAAACCTGGGTCAACCACCTTTTCCCACTAAGTAGGCTAATATTTTTATCAAAAATATTTACTAATACTTTGCTTGGTTTCTTTTTTGAACTCCATTTTCAATCAGTCAATAAACGTTGACCATTTTCCTAAATATTGACATATTTAGGAAAACATGCAATGCTGATCATTGTTGGCAAAGCAACTGCATGTGGCCAGGTTGAATGACAGCTGTGTAATCATGATAGCATACTTTTACTTACTGGAAGTATGTGGCTGATGAGTTGGAGTGTTCCCAAATCCCTGGAGCTTACTTGGGCTAACCACTGTTTGGACTTTTCCATTGGCGGATCTTCTTTTTGGACTTGAGATCTTCTTGGTTTGCTCAGTGTCAAATAAAACTTCAGACAAGTCCTTTGAACAAAATGAAAACAAATGATTAGAGGTAGATTTTGTGATCCAAGTACCTCATTTTTTGTTTATGGTTCACTAGATATCCCCGAGAAAAGGTTTCTGCCAACATTTCATGATGATGTGTTTTGATGTTATGAGCCATTCTTTATATAACAGGGCCCATAGGCAACTGTGTAGTAATTTGTCCATTTACAGACAGAAAATACAAAATTACGAATTTCTTCCAGAATAGATCAAATTTTACACGTAAGATTAGCCACACATACATGCACTATACTACTATACTTAGGCCAACAGTTCAGATGACATATAATGATTACATTATGATAATGAAAGAAAGCTCAAATGTGTGGTTAATTAACATGACAAAGAATTTTAAGACTTCTACCATACAACATAAATCAGTAAAAGAAATCCTTTGATCATCCAGGATTTGAACCTGGGAACCATGGATTTACTGTGATCCCAGGTTCAAGATTCATTGTAACACTAATTGACTTTGGAATTGGTTTCTGCATTGTCTAAAATTACACTTATGTTTCTTGGATTAGAAGATAGTAGAGGAACAGGGTTGAAATTAAGTCCAATGGATAGAATATCACTGCTCTTCCCCATTAGCTCAGTTGGTACAGCATCGTCTAACAAAACCAAAGGTTCCAGGTTCAAATTTGGGATGGTCAGTGTCGTTATGTTGTGTAGTGGAAGTCTAAAAATCATTCATATATAATGTTTTTTACCTACAATGGGTTGTTTGTTGTATTATCATGAAATATTTCATGTATGTGAGGAGCAATAATTACTTTTCATCCATGGACAAATAAGCAATGGCATGCAATACTTTTGACTATGGTGTACTAAATCAGAGTGATGGGTTGTCTAATAATATTACTCAGCTTGAGGACTTTGAAATTGTCTCTTACCTAATGTCAGGTCAGGTTTCCTTTGAGAACCTGCTACTGGTATCCTGGTAACCAGTACTACCTGTCCCAGGGATGAGTAGTCGGCGGCTAAACCGACACCCCCATCGGGTTTCTAAGGAATCTGATGAGGAGGGTAGCTGATGGTTACCCTAGTAGAATTAAAAAGAAGATCTACCTACAAGGGCATCAGCTCTGGAGAGCTAATGTTATCCATCCAGCACATGCTGCCTTGCATGATGGGTGTGGTTGCCCAAAGGCTTGGCCACCCGCCGAAAACTGCGGATTGACGTCAGGAAGGGCATTCGGTCAATTATCTTTTGCTCCAATAAATCCTCACACAGCAGTATTGCTGAGTGAGGTGTATTCGGCCACCCCCGTTAGCAGGGACAAAACCGGATTTAAAACTTTTGACTCATGAGTGTGTTTGTGCTTGCGCATGCACACACACACACACACACCCAGTAACATCTGACTTACCATTGCTGCTTTCCTGACTGCTGCATAAGGAGCATTACCATGAAGAGGATCTGGGTCTCCACTGAATTCTGGAACAGAGGAGGAATAGGGAGAATCCAATTATATCATGTTTACCCCACCTGCATAAAAGGTTTAACATAAAGAATTGATCTTCTCTTCATGCAGTCAAATTGAATAATCCACAATTGCATTTCTAGTGACAATGGCATATGTCTAATTCTTGGCTGCTAACATTTGCTATACAAGTAAACTTCAAAACTTTCCTGTTCTCTATGTTGTCCTGTTACTTCTACACGGCCATGGAAGTAGCTACATAGCTACTACCTAGTAGACATGGATTACCTACCCATTAGACATACACTCACATATGCAAATACTGCCACTTCACATGACATAGGTTTGTTAAGAGAATACTTGAATCAAGTGAAGTGGTTTTTGACCAGGACTGGAAAAATGCCAAATTTCCTGGGAATACAAGCAAAATTTCCCTTCAAGATAGCAAAATTTACCTTCAATTCTTATTTCTTTATTTAAAGGCCAACACAATGTCCCGAGAATTTGGTTTTTCCAGGCATGTTTTGACCTAATATCATTATTTTTATGTCTTCTTTAGACTTGATTTTTAAGTAGAGAGTATATTTAAGAGAACAGAAAAACAATGTTTTAGCAAAATTAAAAATGCACTTTACTTGAAATACTTATGTTGGCATATATGCCAACAAAATAGCATTTGTTTATGTTTTAAAAGTGGAGACTCCTCCATTTTTGTCAACTTTTTCTTTTGAAATGTTGATTTAAATATGCATTAATTAACAGCCACAAGGTAAATACAACAAATTGGACTGCAAGTCAGTAATGTGTACGGAATATGTAATTCTTAAGCAACTCTATGTATCAACAGGAATTATGAAGGCATGAGTCAAGCCCATTTCTCCGCAAACAATTTCCACTGAAATGATTCCCTAAAGAATATTTTCAAAGCAGTATGACTTAATACATTCATCTGAAGTTGACAGTGATATCACTGCGTATTTAAAGGTGCATTTCGTGATTCCAGCACTTCCTGTTTTGTTTGTGGTTCACTAGATATCTTTGAGAAAAGATTATTCACAAAGGTTGAGTTGATCCCGATCTTGCGGTTTTGTGTTATGAGCAATTGCTGGTTTCCCACGGTCCCATAGGCCACTGTGCTGTGATTCTGTCCATTACAACAAAAATAAAAACTGCAAATTTCTTACTGACCTATGCCCGAATTTGCATGTAAGATTAGGTACACGTGAATTACTAAGGCTAACGGTTCAGATGATATAAAAATCTCAACCTTTTTAAGGTAAGTCGGGGGACGAGGTTTTGAATCACAAAATGCCCCTTTAAGGAAATGCATCCTTGAAAAATGCTTATATGATGATATGAAAACATGGTAATTATTAAAACATGAGCAGTGCAGAGATATTTTGTGAAATCCATGTCATTTCAAGACAATAGAGTATAACTGAAATAATGCCTGCCTTACTGATTGCATTTTGTATGCCGTCAGCTTGCCTTCTCAGTCCATTCCTGAAGTCATCATGGCCATTCTCTACAACATGTTTCATAACCCTCAACACCTGCAAAGTGAGAAGAGAGAGAGAAAAAAAAAATAGTCCTTGAAAAAAGTTAGGGCAAAATCAGTAATTGACTCATTTTTTCAAACAAATCATGTTTTTGCATATAAATAATGCTTGTCCATATACTACTAACTGTGCTAAGCTCCAATCAAAGTCTTTCATATAGAAAATCACAACTTTATAAAATTTTGGAATGGGAGCAGAGGGGATCTCCAAATATGATACCACTGTCCAAAACAGTGTTGATTGAAGCAAATTTTTCATATTCCATCTACACTATTCTTTATTAGTTTGCAAAGTGAAGGCGCACTATTTGGTACTGACCACGTATAGCGCAATATGTACATTAACCCTAACCCATCCGAGAGTCAATGAGAATCAATCAAGGGGTGCCAATTGATTCTCACTGACTCTCTGAAGTCAAAAACTATTTACTTTATCTGAAATGATTCTCACTGATTCTCGAACGTCTTCCCATAAAACACCCCATTGACTCTGGTTGATTCTCGACCGACTTCCCCACATGAGAAGTTGAAAACCAAATGATTCTTAAATATGAATTTACAGTCGCCATGTTGTATCCCACCATGCACCGCCTACCCGACATCCCACATGGGTTTGTCCCCCACTGTGGGCTTATTCGGGCCCTCCGAATTTAGCACGGACGTTATTGGGGGAAAGCCCCGGTGACGTGCTAGTAGTGCTGCAGCATCAGGTGAAAAAGGGCCTTAGATTTCTAACAACCAGGGCCGGAATAATAACATTTGCTATCATAGCTAAAATTGATCATTGGATTGTGTAGTTCATGAAAATATGTGATGACAAAAATAAAAGTGATGGCAATTTGCATAAACCAACATTTTCAAAAATGGCCGCCATTTAAAGGTAATAGCACTACTATGGTGACTTAGTGTCGGAATGTATGTTGTCTGGGTCAAGAGGTTCAATATACAATGGCCAGAATTGTCTGAGTCATGGAAATTTATATACACGGCTATTTTTCAAGATGGCCAACATCTCGTCAAAGAAAACCGTATAATTCTTATTATATAACCTAAGAAGATGATTTTGGTGTCAAAATGAGTGTTTTCTAGGTCAAGGAGTTCAATAAAACTATTTTCAAAACTGTAGGATGAATATAAAAATGATGTTTATTTGCATATGTCACTTTTTTTACAAGATAGCCCAATATTTTAAATACAAGTACCCAAGAGTGTTAACTTACTGCAATGCCAGGCTTAATGTGGCAAAGTGATAAAATCTATAACCCAGATTGCTTGATAATTAATATCAACACAGAATTCTCAGTAACTCCCCCTTAAAATCTCCTAACTGCACTTTATGACCCTGACCATGGACCATTTAATTGTCGAAATTCGGGGCCACCGGTATACTCTGACATATTCTGACAACAAACAAATAGTTCTATTAATTGACAGGCGTCAAATTGAAGCGTGGACCCACCCCCCTCACGCCATCACCTTCTCCCCTGGGCCAATTCTTTATCACGTCAGGATTCACCCATACTCACTTGCTTACAAAAAAACAAAGTCACGGTATCACTATATATGCAAATTTGTTAGTCCAGGCTGCACCCTTTGATTTATTTCTAAAGGTGAGCTTCACCTTTTGTCAATTTTGGCAGATTCTGAAGGCTTCACCACCGTTTCCACCTACTGAAAATTACATAGTCAAGCTTCACTACTGTTCATCATACTTGCCATGCATAGTTTAAGCTTTCACCACTGTTCACCTTCAACTATTGAGCTTTTGATGTATTTCAAGCTGCGTATTTCACAATCATACTTCACCAATGTTAATTTATTACAAGACATGACTACAATTTGATCAAATCCTGAATTCCACACTTCTTACAAAAACAAACCAAGTCAATAAGGTGGAAAGAGGAAGATCAACTTAGCAAAATATTATTTATTTTGTTTTAATCCAATGTTCTTCAGATACATTTTTGTGTTATAACAATAACAAAAACATAAGATTATAATATGCATTACAACAACCGTTTTAACTACAAACTCTTTTTACTCTTGTTAACTGTTTTAAAAAACACTATAGATTGTTAAACTGTTCTGTTCCAGACAAGGTCAAGGTGTCCATTGGTAGCTTTGACATGGTGTTTATAAATAATGTACAACTAAAAATGCTCATGTTGCATTGTGATAATCATTTGGACAAAACCCCTGGATTTAAATTCGGTTTGTGTACAAATTACATGCTCTACTACATTGTTTAACTAATTACAATGTAATAACAATTGTTTTGGCGTGGTTTACAAAGCTTTAAGGATTTTTCCAAGAGTGATTTCACTCTTGGGGTCAAATTTCCAAGAGTGAAATCCAAGTTTCCAAGAGTGAAAAAAACTACATATAAAGATTTTGGCGTGTGCTTGCTGCGTGTGGGTCGCGCATTTACTTTTATTTGCTGTTAAACTATTTCGCCTGAAAAAAAACCGTTAGCTATGATTAATTTCTTGGTTCATAAAATGATGAGATAATGATCAGATGTACCTTTGATGTTGCTGAATCGTGTATGTTATTCCTTTTACGAGGGCCTACTATAAAGTTGTGTGATTCAATTATGATTTTCCGAAAGCCGTTTATTTTCCCGAAAGCCGGTTATTCGTCATGGTTGTGCAAAAGTTGATTCCAGTAAATCATTCGTTCAAATACCTCTCTCTGGTTGAAAAATCAACATGTGACACTTGAATTTTGTAGCCCAGGAAAAAAATCATTAAAATGCTGTCCAAAACTTCCCCAATTCATAATATTTGAAGCTTAACCACAACCAATCGGATCAATTAAGAAGGGGTCTTCCAGGATCAATCGGCAAACAAGAACTATCGAATGTGCTGTTGGTAGAGCGGCACAAATAAAGCATATTACGTCTCGGGATTTGACAGTTTTTTACATAAAGCTCCAGTTTTCACAACAAGCTCGTTCAAGATAAGTGACGATTAACGCAAATTAATATAACAACCAAGTGTACGCAAATATAAGTTAAAAAACCTGAAAAATACCTAAATAGACGAAGAATAAATAATAATCATAAATTTTTAGTAAGGAGTTAATCTGGAAAGACAGATCGAGAAAAATAGCCAGCTCAAAAGGCACATGGATGGAACACTTGACGAGCGAAGTGGGAACCCCGTCGACTATGACGGCCATTACGCCCATATGGTTTGGTAAGTTCTTTCATCAGTTCGCGAGTCGGTTTTGTAACATGGAGGTGGAAAAATATTTCATGGTCTCTAATTGCACGATTCTTGTGATAGGAATATAGGTTATAATTTTCACGCAATCAAAATCGACCCTCTTTATTCCAGGTTCCATATTTGTTTGTGTATGTATTTTCACCCGGTTTATCTCTTTTGCTTTTCCTTTGCTTTGTGGTTGCCGCCGACTAAGGCGGTGTGTTGGAAGGGATGGTCCTTAGTTACTTTAAAATTCTAACCGGTAATTTAAATTTCTTGATTGAGACGGCATTTTTTATTTATTTTTCACCTTATTTGATTGTAGGGGGCCTACCCTATAGTTCATACAGGTTTTTGTATTTTAATAGGTCTATGTGATTTTAAATTATTACTCTTTTTCTCCTTGGAAATAAATGAGAAAGTCCATTAACGTTACAGCCAATGGTTAGCTCCGGCAATCAGCTGATCGCAAGTCAAGTATTTATCACATCGATTTGTTTGACAGTTGAAGTAAAGTTGTACAAAACAGTTGAGGTAGACATTAAAGTAAACGTTGTCAGTCATGATCTCGGAAATTATCCCAACGATGATCATTTACTCTGGCAATAAAAACAATTTATGTTTTAGGTGTATACCACTTCAAACCTGTTAGCAGCATGGTAAGTGGATACCCCCGGGCGCAAACAATTATTGGATTTGATAACAATAACTACACCAAATTTGTTTTAGTTTCATAGTGCAGTGACGTGCGACTCTCTGTGTCGGGTTGATCCGCCGGACGGCGGTGATTCTTCATGGTGCTGTGTGAGGATTTGTGATGGAAATGCACGGATTTCGACATTGTTTTCGACGGGGACCGACGGTAATGGATTCGATGTCTTATCACCAGGAATCACAAAATCACACGTCAAAGCTTTCACCCTTTCAAAACCTTATAGGTAAAGCTTCACCAAATGAAAATAAAAGAACGCCAGGACTTCACTATAGTAAGAAATATATGACCGAGCTTCGACGTGGAGTCGGCGTCGATATTTGGCGACAGTGAGGAGGGTGGGTACCGCTTCTCAAATCACGCCTGCCTAAAGTAATACGGCCTTCCCCTAACTAAATATCAAAATTCCCCTGCAATTCCAGATATGTTTTGGGTGAGTAGTCAAGGTGTCACATGGGGTGTAACATTGGTAGTCCATGAATAAAACAGACTCACGACTCACTTGACAGTTTTGAGAATATTGCTGTTGAAATCCTTGACCTAAAAAAAATCCACTGTCAGTAAAAATCGTCAGTATTAGGTTGCTGTATAGGCATGAAGTATAAGGATAGTTTGGCCTTGTTATATGTGGACCATCTTGGAAAAAAAGGGATGTATGAAAACTTCCAATCTTCCATTACTTTTATATTCATCTGACAGTTTGTAAATAGTTTGACCTGAAAATCTTTAATTGACACCACAATCATCTTCATAGGCTATATAATAAGAATTCAGGGATTGTGTCAATAAAATGTCAGCCATATTGGAGAAAAATATCTGGCAACATGCAACCATTTCATTAGTTGTGGGGAATGTTTGATTGAACTCCTTGGACCCAGAAAAAAACATTTTTTACATCAAAATTGTCTTCTTTAGGTGTTTTTTTGGGCCTTAAGATGGCTTCCGTTTTGGAAAATGGTATCGTATGCAAATGACACTCACTTTTAATTTTGTCATCACCCGTTTTAATGAAATCCCCATCCCTACGGTCAATTTAGCATGATGATAAATGGTATTTATCTCCGGCCCCGGTGCCCACTTCCTAAAATGGTTGGTGCTGCAGCACTTTAGGGTTAAGAAACCAACTGCTACATCAAAATCTTGCAATGATTCCATTTGACCAAAGCACTTACCTTGACTTTAATATGAAAA